>JBBPMH010000385.1:0-29649 GCA_038090235.1 Pulveroboletus ravenelii
TCATTGAAGCCATATTTCCCCCAGATCTCCCTTGGCCAGAAGAAACGACGCTCCTCAGCATCCTCCCGGAAATCGCGGATGATATTTGTCTTTTGGAGTAGAAGACCCATCGAGTTGGAGAGCCCGAGCTCCTCGCAGAGCCATGGAGCTTCCTTTCCGGAAGCTGACCAGATGGCCGTGGGGCCTTCACCCACAAGGTCTGCAACATAATGACAATATAGGTCATACTCGGCGATAGTCCCAAGGAATGTCAAGTGTTTGGCCGGCAGCCTGGCATTATGACACCCATAGGTTTCCTTACACTCAGCAGTGGCATACTGTGTCCTTATGCGAATCCCACCCTGGGATGATGTAAGAGGATTCCCACGGCAGGAATAACACCCATGGGAAATGCATGGCAACGAGAAAGTGCTGGGGTGGGGATCAGCCGAAAGGACCCCCCCTTGCCCGTACCTCCTATGGGACTGACCAGGTGGAGCCTCCCACCCTCCCATTCGGTGTAGCCCAAACTGCAACCAATGCGACATGGGTCGTGCCCTATACGTGGTCGTGGTGCTGACCCGGGCCTACTCCCATTTCAGGACATTACATTGGTAGTCTATGCTCTAGGATCGGTCACCTGACCTCGCCTAGACCGCCCATTGTGGTGGCTCGAACGGTACATCGCACTCAGGCAGAATCATACAGGGTATAGGCGGAGTACGGTCCTCCGCTCCTCATGAGCACCATTCTGTAACTGAGTAGCCCCGATATCGTTTTCCCACCAGAACGCGACCATCCACGCCGGGGCTATTTCAGTCCGGCTCATGTGGATGTTCCACGCCCCAGAACTGATACGTTGTCTTTAGCGTTCTTCGCCCGGGTGTCTCGCTGCCTTGATCGGTCCCCTGTCGTCAGGGTCTCAACAAGACGAATGGCGCTGACGTTTCTGTATGGGTAGTATCAATGTTCACATTCGCGACTCACCGGCTGCCATTCTCGTTGGTCTTGTCGGTGAAAGCGATGGACTTGAAACATGCGGGTCGTATTGCACTCGAGAGTCACTGGGTTACTATGAGACCTTGTTGAATGCTTCCCACGACGGTTACATGGGAGTTTGGAGTATCTTGATCTTGCTCGCTGATTTTGGTGTCGCATGTCTACGCCTTGTTCATTCGTTCGGCCTTCGTTGCATTGGTGCCTGGCTAGGGGTCCCAACGACATGGTGGCATGCTCCATTTTATTGCTGTCTACACGTATTGTACAGACTTTTTCTTCTCTTCGATCAATCTGCCGTTGCATCGCGCGACTGTCCCAAGAAACAGCGATGTAAGAAACGTCAGTTGTGCATCGTTGTCTCACGTTCTTTCCAAGTGAGGTATCGCGTTGGGAGCCACTCGGGTTGCGTCCACTCGATACCCGCCAACTCCGCCGCTATCATGCGTGCGAGCACTTCGGCACTAAGAAGCACGAGGGTTACATGTCATCTTTCCCATCCCAAGCAGAACGCATGGCAGATGAAACGGCTCACCATCCAAACGCACGCGGCATACCGTGTCCTGAATAACCAGCTGCGATAAACTGGCCTCTGTACTGCGCGACATCGTTCCCTTGTGCTCCAGGCATTCTATCGATAGGTCCGACCTGAGAGGAAAGAAGCGATTCTGTTCGTGTGCACTTCATGACAAGCGGGAGATCAGACATACAAATGGATCTCCGATTGCTGTATATCCCATGATTCCCGTCTAAAGAAAATCACCATCACCATCGCCATCGACTCGTGGCGAGACCCAAAACCAAATATATATGCTTTGCACGTGTACGCACCCACTCCATCTCGGGCTCTCGCCCAGGTTCAAACTTGCCCTCAAACACGGCAGGCAAAAATGCCCGGAGGGCTTCCCCGACTTTGGGATGACATTTAGTATCGTCGTCGATATGGGCTTCGAAGGCAGGACTGGCGATTTCGCGTGCGCCACCGAGGATGATCAGGGGCCTCTCATCGGCAGTCTTGACTGGACGCGGGAACCAGTATTCGAGGTACTGTGTATGAAGAATGTGTTTGTTTAGTGGCACGTCGCAAACGGTGTGCACACAAACTGAGCGGGGCCAGAGGCAAAGGGTAAAAAGGCGATATGACTATACCTCGTTTCCAGTCCAACCGTTGGTCTTGATCTGGTCCGTACCAACGGACGCGCGCGTCGCAATAACTTGTCCACGAACTGGCACGATTCCCTGTGGACCTGCTAGAAAAGGGAGGAGATGAGAGGCATATCCATTCGTGGCATGAACGATGCGCGAGCAGGTGATGGTACCACGGGGCGTCGAAAGCGTGTATGCGCACGTGGTGTCCGTTGTCGGCGACCCAGACACCAAGCTCGGCACCTTGGTACTTTCGATTGCCGTGACGGGCGTGTGGGTATGCAACGTGAGCTCGAAACGCGGGCCTGTACGCGTCTTGGCTAGTCTATAGAGCTTCGTGACGAGTTTGAGTGGCCAGACATTGTAAGCCGGGATTTTCACCGCCGGATAATGCGCGCCAAATGTCTGACGTCGATCAGAAAGTGGGAAGCGATCAACGACCAGCCGACGACCATAGGTCAAGCGCTTACAGCTTCGATCTCTCCCTTGCTTAACATCGCAACACCATCCAATGGCCAACCCGCACTGGCCGCCGCCTCGCAATCTCGGCGTACCCCTTCGGCTTCCTGGTCCGAAAACAACAGATTGACACGACCGCCGTCCACGAGATCGACGTCGTTCGTCCATCCATGGCTGTGGATGAGACGTACAAGCGACGACGCGGTGTAGGCTTCCAAGGCATACGATCGCTTGGCTTCTTCGGGCCCATACTGGACCATACGTGCATGAAAATCGGAGAAGGCTGCAGGGGCAAGGTGGCCACCGTTTCGACCTGGACCGCAGATGACGATGTATCGCGATGAGATTCAGGACTGTTCGGACACGGTGGATAGATTGGCTCACCGGTCGCGCCCGCACCTAAGAGAACGTGAGATACCGCTTTGTCTACCATGCCCGCCGCACGGAACGCGCCGAGCAAACGGATAAGTAAGGAGGACAGACGCACAAAAGTCTCTCGCCTCGAGAATGACCACCCTGAGTGGTGACCGACGCTCTACGTGCGTCTCGACCGCTTCGGAGAGATGGTAGGCGACACCAACGCCCGTCATGCCTGAGCCGATGATACATACGTCCGCGTCGGTGGTCAACGGTCCTGTGCTGCCCTCGCGCGCGAGCGGATTGGCATCTGGAGAGGAATTCGCCCAGAAAGAACGCGTCGGATTCGGGGACGGCAGCCCAGCTGGTTGAGTGTGGCCATTCGAAAAAACCTTTTGGTGGTTCGCCCACTCGTTAAGCGGGACAGGGAGCATCGCCATCGACGTCGTGATCGAGGTCAAACCGATATCGAGCCCTGATCTCGAGGTTGCCAAATATTAGCCCAATATACTACCTTATCCGGCATTTCCGTCCTCTCTTGCGGGTGGAAGCAGAACATACGTGTTTTTCCCCTCTCTGTCCTCGGGATTATGATAGCTCGGGTGCTTGCATTATCCAAGTAAACGTAGGCAAGTACAAAAACATGAATGAGGGTTCCTGCTGGACTACGGTACTTTTGCCACAGGCCACTGCGGGTCAAGATAAATATGTTCTTTTGACTCGAGCACAGACGGAAGAAAAGGCCATGTTGTCAACAACCCATTCCTTGACGTGTCCAAGAGTCCAATCTGAACAAAGGATCCGGTTCAGTCTGAACGCGTGTCAAAGATGTGCAATAGATCAATGCAAAGCGGGAAGACAATACCATCTACTTCTTCTGTCGACGCTCTCGCGCTCGTTGCTCTTTGAGCGATTTGCTGAGTTTCTCCAATTGCGCGGTGATGGTGGTGTCACCCCCTTTGGAGGGTGTACTCCGTGCTTGGAAATCGATCAGGAATTCGTCCACATTGAACTGGGCGGACTTGAGGGATAATGGGGACGACGCATGTGCCCGGATGCGTACGGGTGGACGGGCGACTTCCTCCATGTCTCGAGCCGAACAGAAAGTTGGGAGATCGCGTGACCTTCTCGATTACCGTATATGGATATGCCGCCAAGTCAGCGCCCAGAAAGGAAAGTCGGACGACCAGGTTTATTACTTCATCAACGGCGTACTACCACCACCAAGTACATTCGTTTCGTTCAGTTAGCAACGCTTCACTGTCGCCGTCTTCTCTTTGTTCCCTCCTCCTCCTCCTCTCGAACAATGGCTCTCGGAAAAATTGCCTCTATGTTGGGCTTGTTGCTCACGCACCCCGACGAATTCCGGATTCTCCTCCAATTTTATCTCTTCCACGAACGGAAACGGGATATCACCGCGCAACAAGAACACTCGACTTCAGGCTGGGACAGACAATCCATGCGTCGGTGCTGGGAGTTTTTAGACCTGACGAGCAGAAGTTTCGCTGCAGTCATCAAGGAGCTTGACGGCGACCTTGCACGGACGGTGCGTGTGTGGCGCCTTTTTTAAATCACAAACGCATCTCTTTCCTTGGGGTGATTTACACGTGTCTTGCACTCGCTAAAGTGTTCCTACCACAGATTTGCATATATTACCTCGTACTTCGTGGACTGGACACCATCGAGGATGATATGACCATACCCGACGAGGTTAAGCAACCTATCCTACGATCATTTCACGAAACAACCGTCACTCCTGGCTGGCATTTTACTGGATCTGGTCCGAAAGAAAAAGACCGACAGCTCTTAGTCGAGTATGCCACCCTAATCGAAGAAGTAAACCTTCTCAAACCAGAGTAAGCTATATACTAGTCACGAAATATGACTTTCTGATATCGAGGGGACAACAGGTACCGAAACGTTATCTTGGACGTGTGTGCCAAGATGGAGGTCGGCATGGCTGACTATGCACACAAGGCTGCCACCACTGGCTTGATATTTCTGGAGACTGTGGCTGAGTACGACTTATACTGTCACTATGTCGCAGGCCTTGTGGGCGAAGGCCTCACGGCCATCTGGTCAGCTTCCGGAAAGGAAGCTCCATGGCTTTGCGAGGAGCTCGGGCTCTCCAACTCGATGGGTCTTCTGCTCCAAAAGACGAACATCATTCGCGATTTCCGGGAGGACGCTGAGGACCGTCGCTTCTTCTGGCCAAGGGAGATATGGGGCCAATATGGCTTCAATGAGCTGACAGAGTTGTACCAGGAAGGCAACCTGGAAGCTGCAACGTGGGCCCAGAGTGAAATGATCCTAGATGCCCTTCGTCACACATGTGACTCGCTAGACTACCTCAAACTCCTCAAGAACCAGAGTGTGCTTGTGTTCTGTGCTATACCTGCGTGTATGGCCATGGCCACACTCGCGCTGTGCTTCATGAATAGGGAGATGTTCCAGCACAATGTCAAGATCAGGAAAGCGGAAGCTGCTCAGGTTTGGTGTTTGCACTTCCTGCTCTGTGGACGCGAGACTGATCAGTTTCACATTCCATAGTTGATCATGCGGTCTACAAATCCCCGTGAAGTCGCGCTCATCTTCCGACACTATGCGCGTAAGATACACCACAAGGCGAAACCACAAGATCCCAACTTCCTCCGGATTTCCGTCATGTGTTGCAAGGTGATCTCACTCAGACTTGCTATTCGGGGGAACTCACTCGGGACTTGCAGATCGAGGAGTGGTATGAGAAGAACTATCCTTCCTTTGTCGTTCTGGGACGCGACGGCGTCACATACGACACTGAAGACAAAAGAACGGCCGTGATCAAGCTGGAAGAAAAGCGGGCGCACGCAAAGCACTACCCTTATGCCACGCCATCTAAACCTGAACTTTTCCCATGGGAATTGGCGACCTATGTCGGCGGTGCCATTGGGGTGGTCATACTTTTCAGTGTGGGTACTGTCTATGCCATCGTGAAGTTGTATGGGTAGCTGCATGGTTGGTGTCCACTGTTCGGTATGTTCTACGAGTGCACAGTGCACCGACGGAATGTATAATATAGTAGATTCACTAGTATTCTTCCTGAGATGTGTGCAGTTCGCGATCACGATTGAAGTAGCACTCGGAGGGAAGAGCAGCGTTGCGTGATTAATTGAAACGATGCATTTTGACACGGGCCGATTGTTCCGTGCAGTGAGCGATATTGTGTTAGGCTGAAGAGCAAGTGTGGGGGACGACTTGAACTGGTCAGCCCTCCTTTTCGTATAATTGGCGTTTCCAGCGACTATCCTCATAGCCCTTGACAAGGTGCACACGCCACAAGTCCCGAAATACAAATTCGTCTGATTGAGGATGATCTCGGGATCAGAATAGGTCACATATGCAAGCTATTTGGAGATTGGGGGGCGCCATAACCAAATTTTGCTGTGAAAGGAGGCGAGGCGCAACCGTTTTGATAAAACCATCGGAACAGGAGAAACAAATGATGCAATCAGAATGCTGGAGCAAAAAGGGTGAGGTATCTAAACTTAGATTTGATGACATCAGCTACCGAGGGCCTGGTCACTGATCTGTGCTTTGAATCGGGTTAGGCGAGGTACAGGACCTCCAATCTGTCAAGAAGTACGTAGCAGTCAATATATCATATTTAAACGACGCCAGGCGGCCCTGGTACATACAAACAATCGCATCACATTGGAAATTTCGTTAGGCTGTGAGCAATGAACCAACCGTCAGGAGTGATCAAAAGGGCGGTCCTCGTCCACCCAAGCCAATGATTGAGCGGCACCGGGATACGTAACTCTTCTCTTTCTAGATTTGGGTCATGCCCGTTTTGGGAGCAGGGCTCTTGCTTTTCTGTTTTTATTGTTTTTTATTTTTTTCGTATCAAACGCCGATCACGTGGGGATGCGGAGAGGACTAACCCGAGTTGGACTACAGGTGCACACCAGTGTGACGACCCTGAAAACATGGTAAACCATCCACTCCAGGGAAGGAACCGCCGAGTCTGAGGGGTACAGGTTGTAGAGAACACAGGCCGTTTCCACCTACGTCACAGTGGATATTAATCCGAGGGGCGGTTTGCAACGGAGTGCATTGGTACTACTGCATACGTCAGTGAGGAACACGACTTGAACGCCGTCACTGGAAGGAGGCGGCACTGCCAAGTCGTGGCTTTGTCTCTGGTCACCAGGTCCCACGTGTTCGCGGTCTGGCGACGCCGAGAGAGGTTCATCAATTGAATTGTGCGGTCCCCACAAGTAGACATCTCAACTCGTTCCATCATCTAGGGTTATTTGCCGGTGCGCATATTTCATGGAAGCGGTGGAGGCCCGTAGCCAAGAGATCAAGGGTATGATGGTTGTGACCCCTCCGCCACCAGATAAATATTCATGACTAGTAATGTCCGATAACACCTGCGATGTATCCTCGAAAGGCTTAATCTAGATGTAGTGCTATTCGAATAAAAACAAAAAGGATAAAGTTCGAGTCCAAATGAAGGCGTGCGACATTCCAGATCAAAGTACCGTAGCCAACAGATCTCCACAATCTACCCTAGGTGAGGCTGCTGTTATACGCTGGGCAGAGGTTCTTCCATTGATCTAACCGATCAATAATCAATTAGATAAGAAGCCTGCAAGGGACGTTACAAAATCGGGCTTACCGCTCACAGGGTCGCTCTGCGCGATTCCGTTGGGATCTTCAGCGAACACGATCGCCATGCCCCTACACAAATGAGCTCATTCATAGTAACCCGGACCGACTCTACTTACCACTGTAAATGCCAATTGATGTGACTAATCAACCAAGTAGTCAGAGGGCGATCCCTTGTAGTGGGTCAGCACCATACCAGTGAAGGAACCATGGCCCCGCATTGTCAGTCATGAATCGGACAGTGACATTGTCACTGTCTGTGCTAGATCCAATGTCGACGGTATCACGGCGAACAGGATTGACATAGTTGTACTCTGTTGACCCTGCGCTTCTCACGACGTAGAAGGCATGCTGGATCGGTTGAGTCCGCGATGAATTTGGATCGATGGTAATGACTTACCCCATGCAGGTGGAACGGATGCTGGCACGGACATCAGCAAAGATCTGAACTGAAAAGAAAGTGCATACCGGTACCGGTGTCGAAAGATTGTCGGTTGGAAAGGACAACTCGATGACCTGATTTGGGGGAAGAGTGTACACTGTGCTCTGGTTAGCCAAGGCTGCGATTCCGGCCGCTCCGCTCAAAATCTGCAGGAGGGTCGGCGTGTCTGGTGGGATATACTGATAACCGTTCAAGGTGTATACGAGAGTCGTGTCGTTCGTAGTTCCAACGAGGTTAATAGAAACATTAGCTCCCCCCGAGTACGGAAGACCTGGTACTGGATCGTCACGTGCATGGAGGGCGGTTTCATTCAGTGCGTTGGTAAGGGACCACGTCCTATTCGCTGGCTCCGCTTCCGGTGCACCTGCATACCGGAGAATCGCCGAATTCAATCCATTCGTGTAGTTCGACGAATAGGTTCCAGGCAGCGCGCGTATCCAATAATTGTCCACTGATTGGTTCGCCTCTAGAATAAACGAGTATCGCTGACCGGCATATATCGCTATCTGGTCGACCGAGACAGGGTCCACCGGTTGTCCATCAGCTTCGATGACAGTAAAGTTGTGGTAGTCGATCGAAAAGAGGAAGTGCGGCTTGCACCCCATGTTGATCAACCTGATGCGATATCTCTTGCCCTGCTCCACGTTGGTAACAGACAAAGTCGTGTTCGGCCCCCCGGGATACCGGCCCAAACCATTGATAAGGGTTGCCGCCGGATCGTCAGTAGGTGCGACATCATATGCGTTCTTGTGATACCTAGGTTGTGTCAGATAACTGATAGAAGGGTATGCGGTAATCTACTCGCCAATCCTCCAGCGTAATTATCGTCGAATCTAGAGAAACGTCAAGTGATGTCGAAGATGAGTACTCCAAGAACGCACTATCATCGACGTCGTACATGCAGCTGTATGGATCCTCAGGATCATAAATAATGAGCGGGCCACGAAGACCTTCGCAGTACTGATGGTTGAAATGAGAGTGATACCAGAACGTGCCAGACTGGTTGTTCACGTCGAACTGATAAAGGAACGAATTTCCAGAAATGATCGGACACTGAGTCACAAAAGAAGCGCCGTCATAAGCGTGCGAGTGGAATATACCGTGCCAGTGCTTGCCGCCGTTGAGCGTCAATCATTGGTTCAATGATGATGATATCTTACCACAGAGGTGCTGGTGTTCGTGGCCGAATCCGAAAGCTGGTTCTGGACGTTGATATCCAAATAGTCACCCTTGCGAGCGAGAGTCAGTAGAGATGCACGTGTGCACACGTATTCTAGACGAAAAGCTGTTACCTTGTTGGCTGCGATGACGGGCCCAGGTGTTTTACCATTGACGACGATGGCACTAGAAAAGCAATGTAAGAGAACGGGATAGACTGCCTGCCTTGGAGCTCACCGCCTGCTATAGCCATCTGGAAAGATTTCTGCGTTACTCAGAACGAGCTCCGTCTGGAGCGTCGCAGCACATACGCAAGAACAAAGAGTGGCAAGACTCCAAACCTTCAAAAGCGGGCGCATTCTCCACACTATGAGGTTTTACCTAGAATTTTTGGGGCTGAAGGGGGCATCCCTACTATTTAATGTGGCCTTTTATACGGGGCCACTCTTGCCTGCGGATTAGACGAGTGACAGGGGAACGTCCCATGCCGAGTTTCGTCGCAATGGCTGAGACGAAGAATGTCAGGCGGGGTCTTTCGTAAAACCTGCAAGCGCGTGTGAGTGCGACGGCACGGCGAAACCAGTCCTTCGCGGCACTAGTCATTTGTGCACGAATAAAAAAATTCGCACACCCACTTCCTCAAACATCGGGTTGTATCCAAGCAGGGGCAAGCTTCATCATGTCGGACTGCGTACTGAAACGCTCACCGCACGACTTCGTTCCACTATTGGTAGCAGCTCATACTCACCATCCATCGACTGTCGCAGGATCCCATGAATGGCGGTAAGAGATCTGGAAACCGATGGAGATTCATCCCGAGATCTCCCGAATGCTAATAATTGACGACTGCGCGTTCCACTTTCCATCCACAGGCACGAACCATGTACAAGACTCAGATCAATCGGTATGAATCAAAAAACAACGCACAGGAAATAGAGAGATAACGAGTGGTGAAAATACCAATAATATACACTGAGCAGCAAAGAATCGCAATTACACATTCTAGCCCCAAACCCAATTACAGACACAGATCTCTTTTGCCACTGCAAGCGAGGATAGATCTGATCACAGTGCGGGATTCTGAAGACCTCAAATTATTTTTTGCGTTTGGTTGCTGATTCAATTCGCGCTTGTCAACCCAGGGGTAAGACTGGAAAATGATGCCACTCACAATTATCCATCGCTGAAGGTGCCTTTCGTTTTGTTCCAGCTTTGTTGTCATCGACTGCCGGTTCCTTCGTGGCCTTCTTTGGTGCCTTCGAGCTAGAACTTGCGAGAGCCCGCATCTCGTCTATGCATTGGGGACAGAACCATTCGCCTTCCGGAATGGCCCCTAGTGGTGGGTCAAGGCAGCCAAGATGGTAGGGATGATCACACTGGACGAAGCATGATCAGGCAGGGCAAGGTAACTTGTACAACAAAGGTCGCACTTTATCACACTCTAGCGCAGGGTCATCATCTCCGTTATCTTTGTCGCAGACGAGACAAAGTTCTGGTGCATCAACTTCAGGGTGCCGAGGAAGATCAGAAAACGTTTCGTTTGGCTTTGCGAGGAACAACGTAGTATGTTGACCCGCCGCCACGCTGAGATGTCGCTTATCAAGTTGTTGCCCTTATCTCAGAGTAAAGTGGCTGACCTGAGGACTTCAATCCCAGCGAGAGGTAGATGCTTTGTTGGTTTAGTTGCGCTTTTTGGTTCGTCGAACCCTAGACCTAGTTCGCCTTCAAGGCCCATCAGCACCAAACAAGCAAAGGCACAGAATACCATACCATTGGCAGCATTCTGACCATAGGCAATTGTCATGATGCTGCCGTCATCTTCAGGGCTCAATGCAAAATGGGTAACACCTCCACAGCTCGCCCCAGAAATTTTGCATCCCCTGGGGCAAATTGCTTAGGCGAGGTCAGTACCTATGTGAGGTGATAACGCACATGAGGTCCTGAATGTAACGAAACGAAGAATAAGGGGACCCAGACGACCCTAAGAGGGGGTCAGGTGATCCGACGGAAGAGCGTGGTACCCAGGTTTACCTTCTCCGCTGTTTTTCCACTGCATGACCACCAAAAAGGTGAGTTACAGGCGAGATCCAACAATTCAAGGGTATACCTTCCCGGCCATCCAGTACATACGTTGCTTGTCGATGACAACTGTGTTTGTGGGACCAGCCACAATTCGGGATCCCATTGTCATTTCGTTCGGACCAGCAAACTAAAGGAGTAATATATTTGAGCCATTATCGCGGCAAAGCACAGCCGCATCACTATTACCTGTGGCACAACTTTCGGGATTAGGGCGTCCTGTTGATTGCCAAGACCCAGCCGGCAGTAGCCGTTGTAACCCCAGACGTACACGACTCTGCTGGAGCGCTCAGCGGCAGACACGGCATGCAGATCAAAACTTGCCCCTGAGTGTCAATCGCTACACTATGTTGCGGCCCACAGACAATGTTGATGATAGTCTTATCGTCTAAACCTTTTACAAGTACTGGGTGGGTCGTCAGCGGGATGGTTACATGCGGGGAGAATCACGCAACCTGGCTCTGTTTCAATGTCGTATGCTGTCTTATTTCCTGTAGTAATGTGTTCGCCCGTTCTTCCATTGCCTAGTTGTCCCTTCTCTCCGCTCCCAAATGAGAAGACTTGAAAAGGGCCGGATTTGAGCTCAATGCACCCACCACTTAAAAAGGCCTACCTTTTCCCTCCTCGGTCAAGACAATGGAAAAGGTGACGCCTGCACCAGCCTTCACTACGCGCTGTCGTTCTCCGTTCAAGTATGGTCCGTCTATAAGTTTGAACGTTGTTAATTGAGGCGTCATTGGATGACCGCACTGTCGAACGGACCCATAAAGACCGACCATTCTGAGAAAAAAAAAAGGAAGACGATCACGGGGAGTGCTCACCTGCCCAAGGTTATTTGCACCAGCTGACCAGACATTCCCCTCGCTATCTACTAGTAACGCATGACTTCTTCCGCACGCGGCGTGTACGAATTTAGTTCCTTCTTTCGCGCCGAGTTCGGTTGCGAACACACGTCTGGGTGTACTCTCAGATATGAAGTCGACGCCAGCCACACCCAGCGCACACGGTGCATTTCGACCAAACATCCACGCAGTTCCATCAATGTCGAGCGCAATGAAGTGGCATGCACAACACGAGGCGTGGATGGACATTATCTTGACATTGCTCAACGAACGTAGTATGTGGGGTTCGAGAAGGTCAGGTCTATAAGAGACTAGTGAAGGTGCCAGCGCTTTTGAGGTTCAACGGTGCATGCTTACGCCTCAGGATTGCCCTCGCCCTTGCCTCCACGCTCCTTTCGACCAAGCTTCGGCCTGAAAAACCGGCCATGTCAGTTGGGAACACAGGTTAGACGACCGGCGCTAAGTTACCAATCCGTTCCACCACAAATTAACACTAAATTCGATCGCATTAGTACAAGTGCAACGTGCCAGGCACATGGCAGACGTACCCCGTCCCCATTGTGTCTCCTTGGTGGTATCCGAAGAAAGCAATGCAGCCATAGTCATGTGCAAATTTTAGGTCAAAGTCAGCAGTTACCCATCTGGCAGTGTTTGTTTTTTTATTCACGTTAATACCAACACAATTGCTGCATTAGGACTTTGTTCTGACGCTCTATCTACGACAACATTATCCATTGAACGGGTAGTCGGTGAAGATGCTATTGAATTTTACAGAACAATTCGAGAAATTGAGATTCTTGAGAGTTAGAAAGTCAGTACAATCGGTCATAGGCTTAACACCCCCGTAATCAGGCCTCTTCTGGGAAGCCGATCACCACTACAAGTTTCTCAGCGCAAATAGAGAGTGAGCAGAATCATGCAAACTGACAAATGGTGGTTCCAGTACGGACCATCTGGCACTACCAAAGTACCAATCAGCTACACGGCGCAGGCACTATCAACAACAGTGTTCTGCTCACTTCAAAATTGTCACCATAGAGAACGATGCAGTCGCCATGCACCAACGTCATAGAGATTTCGGGAACGGAGGCTTTACTCCTGTCCTTGGTAACTTTATTCTTTTTTCGCGCGCGCCCTTCCTTCGGTTCCACAACTTCATGACGAGGCATCTCCGTTTCGGGACCGCTATGTGGAATCTTCGTGTCGGGTGTGCCATTAGCGTCCAAACTATGGCACTCGTGCGCGGTATCCATGGCAGCAGGGACTTGGTCCACGTGCTCAGCGACAATCAGTGATTTGTCTGCCTCAGGCCCGGAGATGAACAACACATGATTGTCACCATCCTGTTCTAGATGGCACGAGGGACTTGGGTAACCCCCAGTAGCCGGAGACCCGATCCGATCTTCATCTTGAGCACGTCCCTTGCCCTTATCTGGTGCGACCGGTTGCGTGTTGTCTTTGTATCCTCCCTGTGGAATAAACTTCAAAACTACCTCTGCGCCCAGGCAGTGAACGACGACCGGGGATTTGCTTGCCCGGAACACACCTCCCTAGTGTCGATGTGAGAAGACTGGTTGCCCGCGGAGTATTTGAACCGACCTTCCTAGATCCTGAATTAACCCATGCTTGCATGCGCACCTCGCCAAAGCGAGGCTTGTCCATCTCCCCGTATCGGTTGACGACATCGCAAAGTGTGTAGTAGGCGATACGGACACAGTCAGGTGTACACACCGGTACCATTGCTTCTGATTCGTCACTCGAATGTGATAATCTGGTGGTATGGGTGAAGTAAAGGCCTGGCCACGGTCCAAAGGTCAAAGTGAGCATGCATATATGGCCATACCCGACACTTACTGGAAATATCTTCCTTGCGCAATAATACATCGCACTGAATTCTCTCGAGTAAAAGCGTGGCGTCTTCCTGAAGGTGCTCTTGGTTCCCCGTGAATACGTGGCACAGAATTACTCCATCCCTGATACTGTGGATCCAGGACTGCATACCATCGTCCCAGGTTATGCAGTCAGAAGCTACGACCGACGGGATATCATTGGTGGGTCGGGTAAGGGTAATAGATTGGTAAGGATCCCGGAGACTCGACAAGGAATCAGCTTTTCCCTGAGGAACACGTTTCTCACGTGTAGACTTGCTAGACCTTCAGTCATCCATACATGTGGAACCACGAGTAAACTTACTCCACACCTAGTACTTGAACATATCTGGTGACGAAAGTGTTGTTGGGTATTGATCATACCGCATGACTTACAAAACCATCCCCGCGGAAATGATTCACTGGGGTGGAAACCAGCAAGTAGGTCCAGTGGTATGAAGCTGAAAAATTGCATCCTCAAATCTCTTGGACGGTAAGGGGTGTCGTCCGCTTGTGACAATGTGTTCGTCGGACAAGGCCACCAAGGGTGCAATATATCCCGAGGGGTGTCAAGCGGTGTGGAGTCCGAAATCATACCTGACGGGGGAGCTGGATCGCTATTGAACAGTGCATCTTCACCTCCGGGAGCCCATTGGAGGGTGACACTCCAGCAGACCCGTCCTTGTACGACTTCAGTAGCGGACAGGATGTCATACTGGATTACTGTATACTGCGGGTATCCTGTCAATAGCAGTCAAGGTGACATTTTTATAACTCACGCGCAAGCCCGAAATAAAGAAGAGTCCCATGCATAGATACGCATACTCTGAAGGAAGATTGCACGGCACAAGCTCAGAATTATGTGGCATCCACAGTAGTAAAGGGATGGAGCGAAGATAAGAGGTCAGCAATGTTTCTACTGCAGGAGGTTTGTTGAGAGGGATACTTGGCTGGGAGTCAGCCTGGGACGTCGTATGGCGGGTAAAGGATCCACTGAATGCAGAGTGTGGATGGGGCGGCGGCGAGTTTTCTAGAGAAAACGGATGGGAAGAATGTGGCTGGGACGAGTGAACTGCCGATATTGGATTGTCCTGTGTCGGATTGCAAACCAGACACCCTTTAGCAAGGTGCTCGCAGATACCTTGGCATGTACGGCGTTCGTACTGTATTGTGCAATCCGGCTGTGGCATTTGTACGCCATGCGTTGGTTGGGGTGTGGAGGTTGTTGCACAAGCCGGAAACAATCCGTTTCCGGGAAGCAGTTGCGAATATCGCAAGTCCTGAATGTTTTGAATGTCAACGTTTGGACTCCGTCCGAGAAAGGTTCTACCATCGTATCAGGCATGCAGTCGTTGGTACTTTCCGAGGAGTGCATCGCAGGCTGACAGGAAATGGGTTGGGTAGAGCCCTCCGTGTCCGATTTGTCGACGGGTTCGAGCTCAAAATCATAGCAAGAAAAATCCCACACCCTTGTACAAGCATACCACTGGTTTACAAACAGTTGGCGGGGGATGAAGGGAGAATGCTCACAGGTCGATGCTTAGTGTAGTACCATTTATCCAATGGCCTTGCGCGTAATGAGTATCGAGTAGGAGTATTGGGATTTCGGACTGAAGCCATGAAAAGCGAGCAACCGATTTTGCAAGCTCAGGGAATACGGTCAGAAGCCCGTTAAATGACTACAGACGAAAACGTCAGCCTCGAATGCTTGAACCATTGGCGTTGGCCTCACATTGGTCCAGACTCGTGGAATAGGAGTGTTGCATAGCATAGAGTTTACATCCTCCTGCACTGGAAAGGCTCTTTCACGTGGTCCGCATGAGTTATTCACAAGCGCCCATTTCAAGGCGCTACGTTGGCCGGCTGATGCCACTTGTGGCGAAAGACCCACTGCTGATCCTTTCGAACATTCGATGTCCATTTCTTTTGAAACTACATTCATATGGTCACGGGCTTTTCCCTTTCGTGAGGTCGTTTTAGTAGTCTTAGCTTGTATTCTCTTTCGCGGTAGAACAGAGTCAGACTCAGGACTCAGGGGACGTTTTGATCCAGGGGTAACCGATCGTTCGGAATCAGACGACGAAGCCTGTGACAGAGATTCCATACCGGAGGCTTTCCGCCTGGCGCGCGATCGTTTCGCGCTAGATACTTGGGAAGCGGAGGAACGGTCCTCCGAGTTTTTGCAGGTCGTGCTTGCACTCTGCTTCCCCGTCACTGAGGGTTTCCCGACTTTGGGACCAGGGAGCCTCTGGTAGCCTTCCTGGATAACCTCACAACTCGACCTGGCTTTCCTGCACCGCACACAAGCTGGTCGTGCGCGTGAGCAAGCTTGTTTTTGCGATCTGCATCGCTTGCAGCTAAACGGGACGACGAAGATGGTCTTCACCGAACCATCTCCCTGTTTTTCATCAAGTTCGAAAATTGCATGGGGTTCAATGGCTTCATGGTACGACTGTGCAGTTGGGAGAGTGGACGGGCGCCGAACGGGGAAAACGACTCGGGGGGCCGATTGCCAAGCGCTTGCCAAGTCTGGGATAGTAAGGGTGTCCAACTCGTCGTGATCGAAATGATCGCTGGACGCGGGTTGACCGGACCGCATTTCTGAGCTCGTACGAGTCCGGGAGTCGGTTGAACGGAATTCGCCTGTGGCCAGTCCCTTGGAGGAGTGCTTCGTAGAAGTCAAGAGTAACGCAAGTCAGTTGTTCCACTGTGGCACCGAAATAGGCGAAATAGGCTCGCGCTCCCACGCAGCTTAGCATTGAGCAGACCACAGCTGAGGTAATGCTGAGCATCGAGTAATCGATGCACGTGTGCATTGGCAGCCGAGTGCATTCATTCTTGCGAACGTACTCGAAACTACTACTGTACTTGCCACGCAGACAAAATCAACAGACTGCCGAATGCCAATGGTCAAGCAGCTTTATAAACACACCGAACGTCAGTTCGAACAGCAACAGCCTGCGTGAGTCCATCCAGATCATCCAGCGCCGTAACATGAAATAGTGATAAGCTGCGAGTGGCGGCGAGCAGCTATATATAGCCACGAATAGTTCCAAGAGGAAAAGAAAGTTGATTAAGACGAGAAGTGACAACGTGAGAAGAATGAGGAGTAAGCCCTGTCGATGAAACTTGGTGTACTTATTGCTGGACCACAGTATTTATGTTGAAGCACATACAATAATCATATATAAGGTGAGAAGTAACAGGTAAACAAGAGTCTCGACAGCTGCGCGCCTTACCTACGTCATTTCCTGCCGTGAACAGCGAGAACAATGTCCTTACAGTATCAAAGATCCGCTTCAACGTTCACCGCAGAGACAATCTCGGTCACAGAGTTGATCCCAGTAGCCTACACTCGGGGTCAAAAAGACTGTATCAGAAATGAATACGAAGTACTTACCGGGGACGACCTGGCTCTCTTGTGCAGCCGCCTCGGCAGGCGCTTCTGCCATCACGACAGCAAATCCACTGGTCAAGGCGGATCAGCAACAAACCGGGCCTTGAGCTGTGAATACGCACCCGTGGAGGTGAAAGTCGTTGTGACTAGTACCAACTCTCCCTGAACATATGCAAGACTAGGAGTGCGAAGTTGGCTTACCAGTGGAGAAACCATGGCCCGGGGTTATCTGTCCTGAAGCGAATTGTGACGTTGTCGTTGTTTTGCTGTGTCCCTGTAGACACAGTGTCCCTTCTGACAGGGTTTGCAAAGTTGTAGGTGCTGCTTCCAGGGACTCTGATGACATCAAACGCGTGCTATAAGGGTCGTTCAACTTAGTCTCATGCGTGCAAATAACATCACGAAGAACGCACACCATGGAGATGAATTGGGTGCTGTTGAAAAAAGCCTCATGAATCACGTGCCAAATAGTCAGGACTGGGGCTTACCGGTGCGCCGAGTGCACCACCCGACGAAAGGTCCGTCGCAGGTATGCTGATCTCGATGACTTTGTTCGAGGGAAGTACATAGACACTGCCATTCGGGAGGAGCTGAGATGGCTGTTGAGCACCGTTTAGAATTTGTAAGAGTGTGGGCACTGGCGGATTGGAATACGAGACACCGTTGATCGTATATTCCGCTAGTTCTTGGATAAGTCCGGGAACTAGATTGATATTTACATCTGCCTGGCCTGGTTCTGCAACGCCAGGTGCGCCGGGGGATACCAATGGGCTAACATTACTCTCGTTGTACGGTAGCACGTATGGTCCATGCTCCGTCGTGGGGTCTTCTTCTGGAGCGCCTGCGTACCTCAAGATGGCCGAGTTTTGCCCACCATCAAACGTCAGGGCCGGATGATCAGGCAGTGCGCGAATCCAGTAGTTGCCCACAGTTTGGTTGGCAGTTACCACAACAGAATACCGTTGACCGGGAAACACGGGCAACGAATCAACAACCAATGGTTCTGTCTCGATACCATCGGTTTCAATGACCGTCATTGGATGCCCATCCATCGTAAAATTGTACCATGGATCACAGGATGTTCCCACAATACGGAAGCGATAACGTTTGCCTTGCTCGACATTGATGACAGCCAGCGGTGATAGTGGTCCACCTGCATACCGACCAAGTCCGTTGATGAGCGTTGAATCCGAATTAAACGGAATTTTCACTGTCGAGGAAGGTGCATGGTACCTGCGGAAGGACAGTTGAAGATGTATCACCAGAATGTATTGAATCACACACCAGTCAGAGAGAGTAATCACGGTATTCGCTAATCGGCTCGTGAACATCATGACGAAAACCTTCAACCGACGCACATACCATCATCCACATCATACCAGTCCTGGTATGGGTCGTCTGGATCATATATCACGAGCGGCCCCCTGAGTCCATCACAGTATTGGGTCGAATAATGAGAGTGGTACCAGTATGTACCGGTCTGGTCCTGTGCATTAAACTGATGCAAGAAGCTTTTATTTGGTTTTATGGGGCACTGACTGACACCTGTAGTGCCGTCAGCCCAGTTAGAGCTTATTTGGTGTATACCGTGCCAGTGCTGCCATTCAATCAATATTCCAAGCGCGCTGAACACGGTTAGTCATACTGACCACGCTCGTGTTAGTGTCCATTGATGTGTCATTCAGCAAGTTCACAACAGTGATTTTGAAGTCATTGCCCTTCAATAACACGAGAAGTCAGAAAGCGTAATTATTTGTTTACAAAAAAAAAGCTTACTTTATCAGCAGCAATCAACGGGCCTGGAAATGTTCCTTCTGCAAGTACGGCTCTGAAAGACGTCAATTAAATTCTGTGGTTACAGCAAACTCTCTCACGATCGGGAGAAACCATCCGGAGAAATGTCCCTGTTCACGATGTTCAACCCTGTTACGGGGCCGAGAACATTGGACGCATTCGAGGACGATTGTCGTGGGGTGGGTGTAGCGATGACTGGGATGACAGTTAAGTGGGCCAGCGCCAGCGCAAGCACACGACAAGATGGAGGTAGCATAGTGGTGAATGCAGCCAGCTGCGACAGAGGTATGGAAATTTAATAGGTCAAGCGCAGAGCTCTTGATGCCTTTAATGTATAGCAAGGTAGACGACTCCATCTCTGTTTTTTTTTCTATTTGTGTTTGGGGTTTCTGATGTAGCGCAGTACTTTAGGTGGTTGTTGTGGAAGCGAGCTCTGGAACTGATTTAAGTGGCAGTTCCACGATAGATACCAGGGGTTATTTTGCGGGGCAGTGACGCAGGCGACCTCGGGCGGCCCTGGAAGCGAGGTCATCGCCCCGACATCTGCAAAGACCACAGGTGCTGAGCTGTGATGGGGAGGCCTAGCAGACAAATAAAGAAATTAAGTTGAAGGGTCTTAGTGATGAGGGGAACGATCAAAGCCCCATTCCAGCCCTCTTTTCCACGCACCCTTCCGTGATGCCTCCCTGGGTCATGAGACGGCCGCTCAATCGCCGTCTTGTCCTTTCGTCAACGTCGTCATGTATGGTTTTACTCACCACCTGGCCTTGTTTCTTTTTGCCTGAATACCGTTGATTTAAGTAGTGACTGTGCTGTGCTATACTTTACCTGTTGCCTGGGTCTAACAGGCCGCCGTCTTTTATTAAGGGTGGTTGGTCAAGTAAATCTATCGTGGGAAATTCGGCTTCGCCCAATGTCGGAAATATTGGCGGGGCCATTGTAGCACCACACCTGTGTAAGAGCTGTGTTTTAGCATTAGAGAGTAAACGCGTTGTAAATATAAGCGGATCTCCAGATGAGTAGAATGTATGACGTCATCGGAGGCGGGTTTTTCGGGCTCCGACGTCCCGTGATTGCGCGCTTCGACGTTGGATCACTTCTTCTTTTGCCGCCCTGTTTTTCCCTGTTTTGTCCTCTCGGCCTGTTAGTAGCTGTGTTCACCCGGATTGCTCGTATTCTACTACTCGTAATCCACTCTCTCCGTCTCTTGTCCCTCCTGGTCTTCACTCTCGCACGTTCCAGCGCCCCGCGCATCCCAGACAGGCTGACAGCTGGTTCGAGGCACTTTATGGATGGCCCGTCCCACTAACCACCAGGGGAACTCTCGACCCCTCAAGGTCCCAACCCTCTCTCTCTGCGACTCGTAGCCCGAGATTCATTTATTCTCTCACCAACTTGGACTACATCAACATTGCCAATACCACATTACTATATGCACGGACAGTGGACCCGCGCTCAGAATTATCGTGGGACAACACTCATATCCTTATACTGAGTTATGAAAAGACAGTGCTCAGTGTGGTAGAATTTATTCAATAGCCCCCAGCGGGCGTAATCGGCACCGAGAGTGTTGGAGAACCGAACGGAAAAGAAAAGCCGATGACCAATCTCGGGAACGGGCTTATTATCGCAAGGCCATTAGGAGACTACAGGACATACGTTGATCTGGACTCGTAGAATCGGTGTGTTCGATGGCGTCTTGGGAAGAATCTTTCATCTTGTCCACGAAGCGTCCATTTGAGGCGCTTGTTCCATACTCATTTACTTCTGATTCCCCTAGGCCGCGTGGTACCGTGCGTTCCCATTTCGCGGGACGCTTGCGGCAGTCTTGGCCTGGTTTTCCTGAATGGCGAAATAGAGTCGCACACAGCCGGACGAGTGGACATTTTGAACGATCGACTAGGGGTCAGATGCGGCGAAGCGCAGAAAGCCCACCCTATAACTTCCGCCTTTTGTGACCTATCATCATGGGGTCCTGTTTAGAATAATATAGCACTCTACGGAGGACAATATTATTGTACCAGTGGGGGCCCCCTGTTCCCCCTCCTCCGCCAACACAGTAACGCATAACTTAAATAAATAACACGAGTCGATCAGGGCTCATAACGTTAAAAGGAATAAGAATAACATGGTAAAACCAAACAAGATTAGCTTCAGGGTCCATCGGATTGGGCTCATTCTTTGCATAAATTGTCCCAGTAGCCTACGTTCCAGGTCAAAAAGACAGCACAAAAAAGGGACGCAAAGCTTACCAGGGGGGTGTTCTTGCGCAGCCGCCTCAGCGGGTGCCTCTGCCATCACGACAGCAAATCCTCTGAACAGGGCAAAGGTAAATAACAGGTCAGGTCCAGAGCTGCAGATACGCACCTTTGCAGATGGAAATCGATGTGACTGGTACAAAGTCGTCCGTGAGTATTAGCGAGTGTAGGAGTCTGAGGTTAGCCTACCAGTGGAGGAACCATGGGCCGGGGTTATCTGTCTTGAACCGAATCGTGACATTGTCATTGGCTAGTTGCGTCCCTGCAGACACAGTGTCCCTCCTGACGGGGTTTGCAAAATTATAAGTGGTACTTCCAGGGGCTTTGATGACATCGAATGTGTGCTGCAAAGGGCCATCAACTCGGTCTCATGGGTACAAATAGCATCGGGGACGTACGCCATGGAGATGAATTGGGTGCTGTCGAACAAAGTCGTGTGTGAATGACGCACATATGAGTGGCAACTAGGCTTACCGGCCCACCGATTGCGCCACCCAATGAGAGATCCGTCGCAGGTATGCTGATTTCAATCACTTTGTTCGAGGGAAGCACATAGACACTGCCATTTGGAAGGAGCTCGGACGCTTGTCGAGCACCGCTCAGAATTTGGAGTAGCACAGGCAGTGGCGGATTGACAAACGAGAAACTATTGACCGAGAAAAGACCCGAGGTGATGTCGAATCCGGGAACCAAGTTGATGTTCACATCTGCTTGGCCTGGTTCCGGAATACCAGGTGCACCGGGAGATATCAATGGGTGAACGTTACTCTCGTCGTACGGTAGCACGTATGGTCCATGGTCCGTCGTGGGGTCCTCTTCTGGAGCACCTGCGTACCTCAAGATGGCAGAGTTCACCCCACCATCAAATGTCTCCAGCGGATGATTAGGCAGCGCACGGACCCAGTAGTTGCCCACAGTCTGGTTGGCAGTTACCACAACGGAATACCGTTGACCGGGAAATACAGGCAACGAATCAACGACCAGTGGTTCTGTCTCGATACCATCGGTTTCAATGACCGTCATTGGATGCCCATCCATCGTAAAATTGTATGACGGGTCACAGGATGTTCCCACAATACGGAAGCGATAACGTTTGCCTTGCTCGACATTGATGACAGCCAGCGGTGATAGTGGCCCACCCGCATACCGACCAAGTCCGTTTATCAGCGTTGAATCTGAGTTAAACGGAGGTGGTACTGTCGAGGAAGGTGCATGATACCTGCAGACAATTGAAGATGTATCACCAGAATGTATTGAATCACATACCAGTCAGAGAGAGTGATCACGGTATTCGCTAATCGGCTTGTGAGTACTATGACGGAAACCTTCAACCGACGCACACACCGTTATCCACATCATACCAGTCCCGGTATGGGTCGTCTGGATCATATATCACGAGCGGCCCCCTGAACCCATCACAGTATTGAGTCGAATCATGAGAGTGGTACCAGTATGTACCGGTCTGGCCCTGTGCATTAAACTGATGCAAGAAGTTGTTACTCGGCTGTATGGGACACTGAGTAATACCCGATACGCCATCGGCCCAGTTTGAGCCTATTTGGTGTATACCATGCCAGTGCTACCATTCATTCAATATTCCAAGCGCGCTGAGCACAGTGAAATCATACTGACCACGCTCGTGTTAGTGTCCATCGATGTATCACTGAGCAAGTTCACAACTTTGATTTTGAAGTTATCGCCCTTCAGTAGTAAGAGAAGTCAGGACCAGGGTTACGACTTATTTCCGGGGAAGACGTTTACTTTCTCAGCAGCAATCAATGGTCCTGGAAATGTTCCTCCGGCGAGTACAGCCCTGAAGGACGTCACTTGAATTCTGAGGTACGGAAGACCAACTCACGATCGAGAGAAACCATCTGGAGCAATGACCTCGTTCACGATGTCCAGTTCTGAATTGGGGCCAAGAACATTGGATGTATTCGAGGACGATTTTCGTGGGGTGGGTGTAGCGATGACTGGGATGACAGATAAGCAGACCAGGGCCAGCACGGGAACACGGCGAGATGGGAGTAGCATGGTAATGACCCCCAGCGATCGACTCTGGCTGGGCTATGGTTGGTTGGTTGGTTGGTTGAGTTCGCACTCCCTCATGGCCTTTAAATATCTAGTGAGGCGAAGGCAATGCACGCCGTCTCTTTCTTGGGCATTATGTTAGGGGTACCTGTGTAGGATACTTCCTCTAAAAGCACGTTCAGCAGGGTCACCGGGTGGACGAGTTGGATGCGTGGACCTGGTTCCTGTTCCCATTTTCGTCCAGTTACACGGAGTGTAACCGTTCTCTGACCTTAGTCCTATGGCGGTACGCATGAAACGCAAAGCGAATTCGTTACGAATTACATACCTCCGATCCGGCTATGCATTCTTTAATGTGCCTTCAAAGTTGCTGGCAGTGTGCGGTATAACAAGCGCTAAGTTGCAGAAGATCATGGAAATGATCATTTCTGCTCATTGTCGGTCAACGACTCGGGGGAATTTTGCTATGCCGACTTACCTGTGTGGGTCTGAGCCCCTAGGCGAGGACAAGCCGAGATCGTCGCTACTTCGTAGAATACAACTTACCCAAATTACAGAGCGGGAGGGTGGCTCTGTATGGTGTCAGTTATAGCCTTCTATGGCTGTAGCCACGGAATAACTGCTCCATAACGCGTGCCTAGTCAAACTCCACATACTAGTTTGAAGTTCTGAGAATGGGAAGTGTCAAAATAGCCGCTTGCATACACTGATAAAAAATGAGTGGAAAGAACACGTGATGAGTGTGGGAAACGGTATCAGCCCCTTTTGAACACTTGGCAACTAGTGTAGCTGCATACAGTACTTCTTGGCTTCAGAGTTACACAGGTTTAATTTAAAGGCCGCGGTACACAGCCAGGCCAATCACCTAAATCGTGACTGAGCGCTGCTGCTACCGGCATGCTTGGCAGGAGACTCTTCAAGTGACAGAGGAAATGGGTGGGTCTTATGGGCTCTTGACGTAGGCACTACTGTACCGTTGCTGCCGACGTTACCCGGTGTAATCCTGTACTCATATGATACCCCCTGAATTATGACCCTTCTTTACTTGTCAGGGGGTAATGTCATGGAGCTAAAATCAAATGCAGGCCGCGAGTTCCTCTCAGGGGACAGGCACAAGGTTTGTAGGGAGACACTGGCCGATGCAGAATACTTCAGTTACTAGTTACTAAAGTAAATTCAAGGTACGGACTATGCAACACCGCTTGGATGTTCCAACACTCCCTGTTGAGTGGAAAGCTGTCCAACAAGAAAGAAAGGTAGACATTGCAGAGTATAGATCTTGGTTTGTCCGCGACTACCAGTAAAGCACCTGTGTAACGTTATCGCTCCCTACACTGGTCATTCAAGTTTTGTGATTGGACGAAGAAGACACATTAGCTTTCCATAGTTGAGGGATTATCTCACCGGTACCTATCTGTCACAATTCATCCATTGAACCGAACCACCAAGGGCGCATACATGTGTCTCCCATCAACGACTGAGCAGATTATACCAGCACCATCCAACACTACCAAACTAACCACTATCTATTCAGTTTTGTCCTTCACTGGCCACTATCCTATTGCTTCCGGTCCCGCCAGTTGCAACTAGATACAACCGATACCGATCAGCGTGCCGGTACTTCCATGCACGGAGCGGTAGTGGCAGTACACCGGCTCACAAAGTCGGCCGTCGCTCGTAGAGCGCGAGACAACGACACAATTACGCCCGGACCCATCCTGTTGACAGTACAGCCACGCTCTCCGGTGGCGGATCGATACGACCGATCGCTCAACAGCGCTGTGGCGACATTTGGGCCTCGTCTCACCGCCAGTGCGACCGCTATTGCTTACGCCGAACGTGCGTACTCGCCGTCCCATCAACTTCGACGCCACGCCCCGGGGATGCCGCCGCTGACCCACCTTGCGTACATACCCGGTGTATTCTAGTGCGATTCAGTTCACCTGCCAATTGCCGTCGCATTCGCCCGATGATTCGATGTCATGCCTCGACCTTGCTGTCTACTCGCGCAATCGATTGAGCGTATTCATGCGCCAAGTCTTCCTTGCCACCCTCTCGCTCTGGTTCTGTACACAGATGCGCCCGGGCTGATGCTCTCGAGCCCGGCGTGAATGCCACTCGGCCGGACTATGCGATCGCGACTCTACTGTATCATATTCTCGCCCGTCGTGACACGGTTGCGTGCGCACTTCGCTGCTCCCGTTCTTTCGTCCGCTGCCTTTACTGTCCCTGAACCCTTCGCATCCATGCCAGATTCACGCCTGATATTGGTGCTGTAGATATTCGCGCCCGACTTCAAACCCGGTGCCGGATTTACTCGTAGTTGGCTTACCAACCGGCTCAGCAGCTTCGCCCTGGTTATCACATCCGCCTCGATCATCACAGCTTTGCCTCGTTCGCCGGAGCTTGTCAGAAATACCACCCAGAAACCCTCTCTTCTTTGTGATCCATTACATCCTGGTTAGAACATAGCACTCTACGTAGGACAGACAAATTACTATTATACCAATGGGGACCCCTGTCCCCTCCCCTCCCTGCTCTGTCAACACAGTAACACATAACTTAGCTTAAATACTACGAGTCCATCGGCTCATAAAATAAGAAAAGTAATAAGAGTAGTGTGGGGGTATCAAATAAGATCAGTCTCAATGTCCGCCAGAACGAGCTCGATCTCAGTTACATAGATTGTCCCAGTAACCTACGCTCGAGGTCAAAAAGACAGTACAAAAAAGGGGCACAAGAGCTTACCAGGGGGGTGTTCTTGCGCAGCCGCCTCAGCGGGTGCCTCTGCCATCACGACAGCAAATCCTCTGAACAGGGCAAAGGTAAATAACAGGTCAGGTCCAGAGCTGCAGATACGCACCTTTGCAGATGGAAATCGATGTGACTGGTACAAAATCATCCGTGAGTATTAGCGAGTGTGGGAGTGTGGGGTCGGCCTACCAGTGGAGGAACCATGGGCCGGGGTTATCTGTCTTGAACCGAATCGTGACATTGTCATTGGCTAGTTGCGTCCCTGCAGACACAGTGTCCCTCCTGACGGGGTTTGCAAAATTATAAGTGGTACTTCCAGGGGCTTTGATCACATCGAATGTGTGCTACAAAGGACCATCAACTCGGTCTCATGGGTACAAATAGCATCGGGGACGTACGCCATGGAGATGAATTGGGTGCTGTCAAACAAAATCGTGTGTGAATGACGCACATATGAGTGGCAACTAGGCTTACCGGCCCACCGATTGCGCCACCCAATGAGAGATCCGTCGCAGGTATGCTGATTTCAATCACTTTGTTCGAGGGAAGCACATAGACACTGCCATTTGGAAGGAGCTCGGACGCTTGTCGAGCACCGCTCAGAATTTGGAGTAGCACAGGCAGTGGCGGATTGACAAACGAGAAACTATTGACCGAGAAAAGACCCGAGGTGATGTCGAATCCGGGAACCAAGTTGATGTTCACATCTGCTTGGCCTGGTTCCGGAATACCAGGTGCACCGGGAGATATCAATGGGTGAACGTTACTCTCGTCGTACGGTAGCACGTATGGTCCATGGTCCGTCGTGGGGTCCTCTTCTGGAGCACCTGCGTACCTCAAGATGGCAGAGTTCACCCCACCATCAAATGTCTCCAGCGGATGATTAGGCAGCGCACGGACCCAGTAGTTGCCCACAGTCTGGTTGGCAGTTACCACAACGGAATACCGTTGACCGGGAAATACAGGCAACGAATCAACGACCAGTGGTTCTGTCTCGATACCATCGGTTTCAATGACCGTCATTGGATGCCCATCCATCGTAAAATTGTATGACGGGTCACAGGATGTTCCCACAATACGGAAGCGATAACGTTTGCCTTGCTCGACATTGATGACAGCCAGCGGTGATAGTGGCCCACCCGCATACCGACCAAGTCCGTTTATCAGCGTTGAATCTGAGTTAAACGGAGGTGGTACTGTCGAGGAAGGTGCATGATACCTGCAGACAATTGAAGATGTATCACCAGAATATATTGAACCACACACCAGTCAGAGAGAGTAATCACGGTATTCGCTAAATCGGCTTGTGAGTACTATGACGAAACCTTCAACCGACGCGCATACCATCATCCACATCATACCAGTCCTGGTATGGGTCGTCTGGATCATATATCACGAGCGGCCCCCTGAGTCCATCACAGTATTGAGTCGAATAATGGGAGTGGTACCAGTATGTACCGGTCTGGTCCTGTGCATTAAACTGATGCAAGAAGTTGTTACTCGGCTGTATGGGACACTGAGTAACACCCGATACGCCATCGGCCCAGTTTGAGTTTATTTGGCGTATACCGTGCCAGTGCTACCATTCATTCAATATTCCAAGCGCGCTGAGCACAGTGAAATCATACTGACCACACTCGTGTTAGTGTCCATCGATGTATCATTGAGCAAGTTCACAACTTTGATTTTGAAGTTATCGCCCTTCAGTAGTAAGAGAAGTCAGGACCAGGGTTACGACTTATTTCCGGGGAAGACGTTTACCTTTTCAGCAGCAATCAATGGTCCTGGAAATGTTCCTCCAGCGAGTACAGCTCTGAAGGACGTCACTTGAATTCTGTGGGTACGGAAGACCAACTCACGATCGAGAGAAACCATCTGGAGCAATGACCTCGTTCACGATGTCCAGTTCTGAATTGGGGCCAAGAACGTTGGATGTATTCGAGGATGATTTTCGTGGGGTGGGTATAGCGATGACTGGGATGACACCTAAGCAGACCAGGGCCAGCACGGGAACACAACAAGATGGAAGTAGCATGGTAGTGACCCCCAAGAATTGACTCTGGCTGGGCTATGGATGGTTAGTTGGTTGAGCTCGCACTCCGTCGTGGCCTTTAAATGTCTGGCAGGGCAATGGCAATGCACGCCGTCTCTTTTGTTAGGGGTACCTGTGTAGGACGGTTCCTCTAAAGGTATGCTCAGCGACCATTGCGCGGACGAGTTAGAAGCGCGGACCTAGTTCCTGTTCCTTTTTCCATTTTCATCAAATATAACCGTTCTTTCTCGGCTTGGCAGACCACGTAACACGCAAGGCAACTTCACTGATCTGAAAAGCAGCTGTGTAACGTTATCGCTTGACGGCTCTAACACACCAGCCATTCGAATGTTGTGGGAAATTTCAAGGTGGTTTTGCACTAGTCCAAAAGAAAGCAGGCGGAGCCCATCCTGAATTTTCCGTTGCCATGTCCCTGATCCGGCTATGCGCTCTGTAATGTGCCTTCAGGGCGACTCATTGGCAGTGTGGTTCGCCGAGGAGTGGGAGATTGTGGAAATGGTAATGGTCAATTCTGCCCATTGTCGATCAATGGCTTGGGGTACCTTGCAATGACGATTGCCATGGGGGGAGGGGGGCGCGCATAACAAAACAAGTAACACATCAGTCTCAATCTGAGTCGGGTGAGGTCAAGCCGGGGACCATCGCCACTAAAGCACAACTTATCAAAGTGACAGGGGAGGGGGTCGCCCAGTTATGGTTCCCGGTCTCCCAGTCGGTCATAGCCTTCTATGGCTGTAGTCACGGCGTGACTACCCCGAGACCTAACATCATCCAAGTTGAAGTTATAGGAAGCGTTTCTCGTTTCTTGAGAATGGGAAGCTACAAAATGTGAACACTCTGATCAGACCAAAGAGTTGAAGCTTGAATGAGTGAAAAGAGCATGAGAGAAGCGTGGGAAATCTATTGGTCCCTACTCGGCAAGTATACGTTGCACAGGCTTGCGGCTGCGAGGCCATCAAATTATGGAGCCACCAACATGCCTGGCTGAGGCTACTTCAAATAACAGGGGCCTTGAATATTAAATGACGGTTATGGGTTCTAACGTTGGTACTACCGTCGCTGCTGTACACTATTCACTTACGGCAGTGCTTCTGTGTGATCTACCTTCCAAATCTTTACTAGTTACTGGCGAGGGATGGGCAGCCATGCTAAATTCAAACTCAGCCCGTGAGTTCCTCCCAGTGGCTAATTATAGAATGAGGTGTTCGCAAAAAGTTTGTAATGTTAGCGATGTATACGAGTACATACCCCTCTTTTAGACAGTCAAGTAGCTGGACAAGCGCCCGTTTGGATGTTCCAATACTCCCCCCCCCAAGCGAAAAGGTGTTCAGCTAAAAGGAAGAGTAGAACATTACAATGATGGTATGCACCATTTGCAGAGTATAA
>JBBPMH010000386.1:0-29554 GCA_038090235.1 Pulveroboletus ravenelii
TCAGGTAACCCTAGTTAGCTTAAGTAAGTAATATTGTGAGGACTACATTAAGCTACATTTCATTCACTGG
Organism: Pulveroboletus ravenelii; assembly: GCA_038090235.1. Lineage (NCBI taxonomy): Eukaryota > Fungi > Basidiomycota > Agaricomycetes > Boletales > Boletaceae > Pulveroboletus > Pulveroboletus ravenelii. Next base: position 71 of record JBBPMH010000386.1, read on the forward strand.
GTGCATGTCAATTAGAGTGAAAATGAACATACTAGAAGTAATTTGGCCAAAAAAGCTAAAAAATGTAAAAGCTGAGCTGTGGCAACACTATAGATGATATATCGCCATAGGTATGGGTGAGTCCAGCCTCATGTAGTGATGATTCCCATTCCTCTGGTCTATATGGAGTGAGCGCTTGCTGGCTTCTGAGCACAAGGACATTTAAAAGCTCCATGTGTTAATGATCTGTAACCTGAACAAATGTGGGCGAGACATTGAGTGGAGGTGCAGCTGTCTCTTCACTGCCACCTGGTACAGAGGCGCTGGTTAGAGGCTTTGGCGATAAGCTTACAGTTGACCCTTTTGGTGAAGGTGTCATGTTTGTTGTCCCAGGTCTTTTCTTTGTTATACTCCGAGACCAGGGTGGGAGAGGTTGTTCCTCGGAGAATGGGTTTGTCAGTGCTGCATTGCAAAAGGAGCAGGGGCACTTGTACGTCAGGTCACCCTGGGACACTGGCGAGGCTGACCATTTGGCTGAACTCAACACTTTGGGTAGGTGCAAGTTGGACAACAGGTTTGCTGTTGCAGGACCTGAGGCTTGTATGGTAGACAGTAGTGCCAAGAGCTTATTGTTAGCCTGGGCAAGGGAGAAGGGAGTGAAGAGTCAGGCAGACAGCAGCCAAAATTTGTGTGCCTGGCATGAGGGAATTGCCATTTACATGAAATGAGTGATGGGGTAGAAGAGGGAGCTGGCACAGTGGCAATAGAGGGGGCATAGAGGCCTGCATGCATAGAGGCACAGGAGGGGGCATAGAGGCCCAAGGATGGGAGAACATGGGAATTGAAAACGAGTCCATGGAGGGTGGGTTTAGGTGCCCATGCAATGATCAAGTAGATTGGGGGGGGAGGTTTGTCATAATTAGGGTGGTGTGCTCAGGCTATCAATGGGAGAGGTTGCTTACCTCCTTCGTGCTATTGGCTGCAGCAACCACTGCGCTGTCTACTATTTCGGTTCGGAGGTCATCTAGAATGGTTTGTTGTATATATTTCAGATTGAATGAATTACCTGTCCCTAGGGTGTCATGCCATCGTCAACGAGTGAAGGCTTGGTAATGCACGAGCATCTTTTTCCTCCGCTCATCCAGGTGATAACACCAACTATGCATACTCAGAGCTAACCAAAAATCCAAGTGTACCTTTACATGCAGCTCCTCCCACCCACATTCTTTCATCACTTGGAGCATGCAGTACGTTGCTTCATCAATTTGGGTCCACAATAAGTCTTTGTCATCGATGATAGTTTGTTTGGCCTTGGCTGATGTGAGCAGTATAAAGGCATGAAGCCTGTTGTCATCCTGAGTGAGTGCCAAGGCTTCACTGTCGGTTGAATAAGAGGAGGCTTGAGCATCAGCTAGTTCTTTGTTGGTGAAAAAGTATAGTTTGCAGAACTCTCCTTTGCGTAGTTTCCAGAGGGCAAGAGGGGAAGGAATGACGGGAGGCGTGGCTGACATTGGAACATCGGTAAATGACAAGAATTTGTTGCAGTTTTTCTTGTGCTCGTCCTGCTTGGCTAGCTCAGCCTCATTGTCTCTGCAATGTTGCTCCTCTTTGTCTTGGATTTGCTGCTATGCAGCCTGTGCTTTTGCCTGTACTAGAGCATCCCAATCTGCTTAGTCCAGCACATTTTGCTGGGTCCAAATCACAGCAAGTTGCTGGGCAGCTTGCTCTTGCATGATGTTGAATGTGTCGACGAGGTGCTGCCTTGCAGCATCGTAGTGCTCTGCCAGATAGTCTGGGGCCACTGCTTGGTGTGGGTTGTCACCTTGGGGCATCAGAGAGTATAGACGCTTTACGAGTCAAAAGAGTGTGTGGGTTGAGTGTGCAAGGAGCGAAAAGATAAAGATAAAGAAAATGCTAACGGAGCTGCTAGACTCCTGGGATGCAAAGTGGGCAGAAGGAAGAGCAATGTGCCCACTTTGCTTCTCACACATAGACTAAAACCTACGTTGTCTCGTGACTTGACTTACTTAGGTAACCACATTCTGACTAGCACAGCTTTTGCATGGTTCTCATGAGCCAGTGATAACTGTAGCACATCTTGGTAAGCACATTCACAATCATTTTCTGGTTCCCACTCCAATAGGCTGTGACTCTGCTTCCGAGTAGGCATCGCTGGTGTACTGCAAAAGGTTGGGAGTCGATTTGTGGAGGTAAGTGGTGTTTCATTGACCAGGAATGATACTGATGTTGAAGCCAGTATTTCTATAGCTTCTTCGGCAGCTGAATACCATGTTATATTTGGTAGGTGCTGATTTGTTGTGTCCATATTGGAACTAACAGCACCAATATTACCATAGAGTGCATTCTGTGAATCACCTACATAGTCCAGCAGGCAAGTTTGATACTTTTTGTGCCTGATATTGATGTAGCATGTTTGAGATTGCATGAATAGGACTGGACTATAAGAGTGGCAAGTGACCTGCAGTGGAGGTCTCGAAGCTAGGTGCAAATGTTTCATCTGATATAACATTTGGATTGAAAGGCCATACTCCAGTCTTTTGAAATGCAGCACAAATGGTTTCTGATGTGAGCGCCTTTTGATATGCTCTCGCATATATGGAAATAAAGTTTGATTTCCCACTTTTGCGCTGCTTGGAGCTCTCATACTGATCACGTTCTTGTGTCCAGTAATGTTTGAGTGGCCCGAAAATAACAACATCAAGTCCTTGGTAGATGTGTGTCATATGAGCTGGGTAACAAAGTACGTGGATGTTGTTTTCTCTTGCATATTCTAAAAACTCCTTTGTATAGTGCGAGTTATGTCCATCCACAAAAAGAAGTTGGGCATGACTATTCACCTTGGAAAGGGTCTTCTTGTTGAAATCCTCGATCCATAGTCATCCAATGACACCATCTGTCCAGCCCTTCGGGGAGTGGGCAATACTAGAATATGTGAGTATATTAACTTGTTATTTCTTCAGAACATACCTAGCCTGCAATATATTGTCCTGATGCCATGCTGTTGAAAACTGCTGACCCTTATAGATCACTGTTGGTGGCAAGTCCTCCCCATCAGTGCAGATTGTCACGATTTCTGTCATGTTGCTGATGCTGTATCTTTGCTTTGGCAGGACCAAAGACATGTTCTGTAATACCACCACCAGGCTGAAATCCTGTTTTATTAGCTGCCCATAGGCAATCTTCATCAATCTTGAGCTGGTTGATAGTATTCCCAAGTAGGTTATACCATTCTTTGTTGGTATTCTTGTTAACAGCACGGCCACAAGCAGTATCAAGATGAGAACTCCAGAATCGACCCAGTTGGGTTGAATGACGCTCAATAAACTGGTCTGTCCAATTCTTTCCTACTCTGGATCTAGGAAAATCATCTCTAAGGTGAGATTGCAAAATTGCATTAACATGAAGCTTCAGCGACCAGTGATTCAGTGGGAATCCTTATGCAGCATAGCTGAGACAAAACTCCACCAGTGTCTTCTCTTCTTCTTTAGTAAGCCAGGCATTTTTCTCCATATTAAACTGATGGCAGCTTCTTCCTCCTTGCAGTCGCCTCTGTACTGTATCTCTACTCACTTTCACATGCTGATTCTTTTTTTTCCATTCCATTTCGACATCTTGACAAATTCTTTGTAGGCTTTTCTGCTTATCTGTGAAGTTTTCTTGTTCTTCTTTGTATAGCTTGATAGCTTGAGCTAGAGCTTCCTCTTGATACTCGGATTTTATTTGTTTCTTTTTGCTTTGGGACTTTGCATGGCCAGGCATTTTTGAATTGAGATATAGCATAGCTTTTCCCTTATCCTGGCAATGCATGATATATTCTAACCATATTAGGAATATTGCCTTATCTTAGTGCTGATAAGAGTCATGATAGCACATGGGGGACTGGCATCCTTCTGGCACAATGTCCAGGCATTTTTGTCCAAGATGCTTGTTATGTCTGCATACCCAACACCCACACTGATGATATACACTGGTCTGAGTGATCAGGAAGTTTCTCTGTCTTCACCCAGTGAGAGAATGGTCAAAAATTCACACATTTCAGAGCATGATACAAACATCAAGAACTATTCTACAGCACAAGGCTCATTAAATTTTGACATGCACATTCCCATGTACATATAAAATCATTGCTTGTACTGTTGTTGTGGATCTAAGCTATGAGATTTTAGAGCAAATGGGTGGGTGGCACAAGTGCTGGTCCAATACTGTATGTGCTGGATTTGTGAGCTGCCCATCACATGTGGACAAATAGGGGATCTCAAAGTTGTGAAAGTTAACCAACCTAACTTAACTGAACTTCATTACTTGAACAGCTCTTTGGCTAGAATTCAGATCCTGAACCTCTGACAGAAGTCCATATCACAAGTGTATGTGTTACTAATTGGCACTCAGATCTGCCTCACCTACATATGAAGTCCAAGCAACCCAAGTCCAACTTGACAGCCCCCCACCCTGCTAGGGGAAGGGGTACCAAGATTTTTTGGGAGAAGGTTAAAAAGTACCACTTCATTGGAGTTTGAATATACATATATGAGTCATTTTATCACATAGTGAAGTTCAGTTAAGTTAGGTTGGTTAACTTTGGTATACCCTAATATCTTTCATTTTCTCATTTTCTTCATGAGAGATCACAAGCTTTGGAATTGGCAGCCTGCTGATTCATTACCAGCCCAGAATCTGTCTGAGCAGCTTTATGCCTGCTCCTCCCAACTGTAGACTCTGTTGCTTGATGACTTCATTCATGGTGCCCTTCTCACTGGCCCATGATGTGTTGTTGCTATATGCCTCTATTGTATTACTAGTTACCTAGCATCTGTTTTTTGAACCAGGTCAAGTGAGGTGCAGGTCCTTGCTTGACTGTTTCTTTGAGTGAGACTCTTTCTTGAAAGAGGTCACATGAGATGTGGTGAGAGGGAAGGTGCTCTCTCTTAGTTTATTCATGTCTTGTAGCCTAAGTTTTTATGTTTACAGTTATGACAGCTATTTTGAAAACATTGTCTCAGTGCTTGGGCCATGATTAGTGGTATTCAAAATAAGATCCAGCTTGAGCTAAGCCAGGTATGGGTGCAGCCAGCTGACTGCAGTTGAAGTTCCAATTGAATTCAAACACTGCAAGTAACGATAACAAATTTAGGATCAATGTTTTACAGTGATCTTAATTAAGTATCACTACAAAGTATCATCCTTTGACTCATTCCAATAAATCAATTTTTGCTTGATATTTAAAGGGGGGATTGGTGGGAATCAACCAAGTTTGAGCACCCAAGTATTACTAGTGATGTTAGGGCTTGGGCCTGAGCCCTATAGGCCCAGGTCTCAGGCCCTACTTAGGCCTAGGTGTAGAATACTCAGTAAGTCACTAAGTCACTAAGTAGTCTAAGGTAACTACTGGTGTGATATAAGGTATGCTTATATAAGCTACATACCAAATAGGGAAATCCAACACTCCCCCTCAAGCATGAGCCTATAGGCATAAATGCTTGCCTAATACCAAGTAAAATAATAGGTAAATCAAAAGAATGAATACCTGGTAAAAATTCTATGTAATTCAGGTGAAGTCCATGTAGTCCATTGAAGAACACTGATCCTATCTGTGGGGTGCAGGATGAGTGGTAAATGAGTCTAAGGGTGCAGTGTGCTTTTTTTTTTTTTTTTGCAACCTTGTTTATTGTCCTTCGGGGCACTGCCCCTTGGTAGACATTTATGCGTGATGTATGTAAACTACTTCCATAAATCCTCTCTTCATAGTGTGTGCAGGACCTTGACAATAAGCCTTTCTATGGGGTAGAGTGAGGCTGTGTGGTCTGCACTGGACCGATGTGGGCTGCCAGCGAAGGAGCCAGGTGCACGGGTGTGTCTGATCTACTCTCTCCTGCTGTTTTGATTTGGTTGAGGGGGAAGATTAAGATTTCCATGCGTTGTTGCCAATCTGTGCGTTGTGTGAATGAATTTTAGTGTATCTGCTAAGCATGATGGGTCACTTAGTAGGTGTTTGATGTCCAACGCGTTGTGCCCTTGTTTCCGTCTCAGGGTTTGGCATGCTGCTTTGTATTGCTGGCATTCTAGGAGGAAGTGGAATACTGTTTCTTTGCGATGCAGGCAGTGGGGGCACATGGGGCTGTCTGTTCGTTTTATTCAGTGTAGGTGTTTGTTCAGTCCGACGTGGCCAGTGTGAAGTTGGAACAAGACGGAGGCGTGTCGCTTTGGCAGGTCTTCTGTCAGCTTCAGGAAGGCGCTAGAGGGGAGCATGGGGTCAATTGTTTGTATGTGTTCAAAGTGGGGGGAGGATCTTAGTGCTAGTTTATTCAGCTTCTCTAGGTTTTTGTTGAACATTTGTTTTCATGCACTTTTACTGAGCGGGAGTTGTTGGGGGAGGCCTTTTTCTGTTTGGAGCGATCGTGGTAGGAGCCTTGGTTCGCTGGAGTCATTTTGTGCCACTTTTTTGGCTTCTTTGTCTGCTTCTTTGTTGCCTGGGATGCCCATGTGGCCTGGCATCCATTGGATTCTTAGTGAGTTCAGGTCGTGGCAGGTGAGAGTGGTGCGGAGGGCGTCGTGGAACATGTCCATGAGGTAGTGCCCCAAGTTGGACGTGAAAGCTGTTATTGCCACTATTGCCGCTCTGTTGTCTAAGCCTAGGGATGCGGATCCTACCTCTCATTCCCTTCTGAGTAGTTCCATGGCCAGTATCATACCTAGGATCTCCACTTTGTATACCATGTGTTCTTCGCCTGTTCCTAACCATGCTCTGAGGCTGCTTCTCCTTCTTCCTCCTTTTCGCAACACTGCCATGCCTCCTATCCCACCTTCAAATCCCGAGCCGTCTGAGTATAGGCAAACTTCGTCATCTTGTTTGGCTTGAATGTCTTGGGCGATAGCGAGGTCTCTGTCCTCCATGATGTCCACCAGGACATCTGGTGACCACTTCGTGTTGTGTCGGACGGGTTCTATGGTCTCCATGTTTTTGGGGTTTTTGTCTGGGAAGGCATTGAAGAGGGCATGCAGGGGGGATTTGTGTCGTTTTCGGTTCCGGTGGGCAGCCTTGGATGCTGGCTGCAGTGGGTTTGACTTCGTGAGGGTGGCTATGTGGATGGTAACACAGTGGCAGTGTTGTCGTATGTGGAGGGATATGGGGAGTAGGTTGCTATGTGTGTTTAGTAGGTCATTTGCTGATGATCGCATGCCGCCCATGATCAGAATTGCCACTGTGTGTTGCACTCTCTCCATGCGCTTTCCTATTCCTTTTGCGCCCCATCCGTTTTCTTTCTTTCCCTTTCCTTTTTGTATGATGCTGGTCACCCAGACCTCTGCGGCGTATAGCATCTTGGGGATCACTACTCCTTCATACAGGTGTTTCATCAGCTGGCCTTGGACTCCTTTCGATGTGCGCAATAGGCTTCCGCAGGCCAGGACATACTTTAGTCCTTTTGCCACCGTGTAGGCAGTGTGCTCCTTGAAATGGAGTTCCTGGTCAATGATGACTCCTAGGAATTTGTACGTCATGGCTGCTGGGATGAGTTGGTTGTCTATGGTAATTGGGGGGTGGGTTTTGGGGCAGGGGGTTCTGCTGGTGGTGGGGTTGTGTTCTTCCTTTCGTCATGAGATGCCTATGAGTGCAGTTTTATCTAGCTCAAATTTGCAGTGGTGGTTCCTACTCCATTCGAGGGCCCCTCCTTCGCCTTCCATCATTTCTTTTAGCTTTCCATACATGTTTTCCCATGAGTTGCCCCTCGCCATGAGTGCGGTGTCGTCTATAAAACCTAGGATGGCTCTGTCTTTCTGGTTGGGTGCGGCGCCGATCAGGTCTGCATTGTAGAAAAGGAACGCAATGGGGGAGATGGGGCATCCCTGGTTGAGGCCTATGGGTATGTTGAAGGGTGGTGATGTGAAGTCGTCGAAGAGTAGGGTGGTGGTTTGTCCCTCCAGGCGTCGGCTGTACCATTCAATGTATTCATTGGGAATGCCTTTTTTCTTCATGTTGTGGAGGAGGCAGGGGATGACGACGCTTGGGAAGGTGGCCTTCACGTCTAGGAATAGGACTGCCGGGTACTTCTCTGATGGGTGGGACCATGTGTCTGAGCAGAATTTGGTGAGGAGGTGGAGCGAGTCTACCATTGTTTTGCCAGGTCGACCTCCGAAGTGTGTGGGAGGGAGGAGCGAGTGAGCTTCTGCCAGGTAGGAGAGGTCATCCGTGATGCATGATGAGAGTAACTTCGCCATCGTGTCTAGGAGAGCTATGGGATGGAAAGCTTTGGGGGCTGTGTAGTCAGGGTGACCCAGTTTTTTGAGTATGACCATGGTGGATACTTTCCACTGCTCAGGGTAGTGTTGGAGGGAGAAAGTCGCGTGGAAGATGGGGCCCATGTGTGGGATGAGGAGCTCCCGGTTGTTGGTGAAGACGCAATTGCTGATTCCGTTTGGGCCGGCGGCTTTGTAGGGTGCGAGTTTGCAGATGGCTTTGTCGATTTGGTCGTCAGTGATGTTTGTGAAATGACAGACGGGTGGGGGGTAGACTTCGCCTTCGAAAAGCAGTAGGTCATTGGGGGCTTGCTGGAAGAAGGTGTTGTATAGGATATTGCTTTTTGATTTGTTGAATTGTTTATCTGGGGGGGCGGAGTTGGGGTTGGGTCTGAGGTTGGGTATTCTTGAGATGAACTGGTTGGAGGGTTCGCTGACGAGGTATTTGTGGGTGTCCCACAGGTTGGTGTGGTTGATGTTTTCGAGGTATTCGGTCCAGTGGGCTTCTTTTGTCGAGCATATGTTTTGAGCATATTTCGTCCTCGCCTTGTGGAAAAGTTGGTGGATGGGGTGGTCTCATTGTTGTCTTCTCCTGTAGGACTTAGATGAGAGTGCTATTACCTATTTCTTTTCCTTGTCTAAGTCGGGTGTCCACCAGCATTTGGAAAACAGGCTTGGTCGGGTTTTTGGGACGGTCTCCTTGACCATCGCCGTTATCAATTCTGATAAGCGTGTTAGTTTGTTTTCCATTACTTCCTTGGTTGCTATTTTGGTGGGGGCGGGGAGTGTCTCAAGACGGGCTTCCAGTTTTTTTGCGAACTCTTTCCAGTCGGTGTTGTGGTAGTTTAGTCTGGGCAGAGGGTTAGTGAGTTCAGGGGAGAGCCTGATCTCACTGATTATTGGCAAATGGTCAGTGATGGTCGGGCACTTCTCCGGCTGGACGTCGCAGAGGGTGAAGAGCTCTTTCAGGTGTGTTGTGCAGAAGACGTTGTCGGGTCTTGTGAAGTTCTTTGTATTGGATGCTTCTAAGGTTGGGATGCTGGGGAGGAGGACTTGTGATAGGTCATAGGATGTGATGAGGTCTATGAGTGGTTCGGGGGCATCTAGGTTCAAGCAAGTAAAGAGGTGGGTGTTGTTGGGGTTCTCCCACATGGGGTGGTGTCGGTTGAAATCCCCCAGCAGGATTACCCCTCCAATTCCTTGCTCCATTCCTTCTTTAGCCGTTTGTGTGAAGTGGTCATTGAGGGCCTTGGTTGTGTCGTGGTGGGTGCTGTCGTTGTACGCATTATAGAGCTGGACTTTCCCGAAGTCTCCGCTTATCTCTATCGTGGTGATGTCCGGGCTCTGGATTGGGATGGCCCTCCAGTGGTCTTTTGATAGTTTTTTGTTTATGAGGAGGATGGAGCGTGTGCAGGATGCTCTGTGGGAGTTGTGAGTTGTGGGATAGAGGACCATCCACCTTGGGTTCGCCGTGGTGAGGTTCACTAGGTTAATGTATGGTTCCTGTATCGCAGCGATTGTTACGCTTGATCCCGAAGGGTCGAAGCGTGAACTCGGCTGGGGGTCTAGGACGAAGGTTGTTATCAGCGTCTAGCTGTTAACCGAAGGAGGACAGGGAGTCGCAGCTTATAAACGGCAGGGTCAAGAAGTCTATCAACAAACGGTTGATGGTTTCCCTGGTCGAGGAGTCTTGCCTAGCGATATGCTAGCAAGAGGACGAGAGTAAGAGCAAGAGCGCTCAGTCAAGTGTAGAGCGAGGACACGCCGAGAAATCAAGTGGATTGCCGAGTAGGTCTAAGTTAAGTTCCACAGGTAGACCTACGAGGGTTTTTATAGTACTTCGAGGGACAACAAAGTAGAACAAGAACAAGCAAAGAGGCAACAGAGATTGGTGAGCATATGAGTAAGAGTACGAATGGCGAAAGGAACTCAGTGACTAAGGGTGGAGCTACGAGTCCGATACGAGAGAATCGGACGAGGAGAGTAACGTTCAATGACTAAGAGGAAACGAAGTGGAAACACTAAGAGGAAACAAATGAAACGTAACAGCGATGTCATAGGTGGTGGGGTCAAGGTCTCTGAGGAAGTCTTGTTGGGCTATGTTGGATTTTCGTAGGTTTTGTTGCCATATTCTGAGCTGTCTGTGCTGTTGTTGGGTTGGGTCATTTCTATTTATTGGGGGAAGACAGAGGGGTTGGGGGGTTCGTGCATGCGTGAGCCTGGTGTTGAGGGGCGCAGGGGCATCTCATCCAGCCTGGTTTGTCAGAGACTGCTTTTCCCTCCCTTTCCTTCAGCTTGCGGGTTTTGGGTCTGTGGGGGGGGTCGGGAGGACATAATCTTTGCAGGTAATATTGGAGGGGGTGGGAGGGTGGAGAGTGGTGTTACATTTCACTCTCGTTTCCATTTGTTTCCACTTCACTTCCACCATTAGTCATTGAACATTAGCCTCCTTGTCCAATTCTCTCGTATCGGACTCGTAGTTCCATCATTAGTCACTGAGTTCTTTTTGCTATTCATTTGTTTACTCATATGTTTACCAATCCTTGTTGTTTCCTTGATTGTTCTCATTTTACCTTGTTGTTTCCCAAAGTACTATAAAAACCCTCGTAGGTCTACTTGTCAACTTAACTTAGACCTACTTGGCAATATACTTGCTTCCTCTACATGTCTCCGCTCAACACTTGACTGAGCACTCAGCTCTTGCCCTCATCTCCTTGCTAGCAAGTTGCTAGGCAAGATCATCAACCTTGAACCTTCGTCGGCTAATTGCTGGACGAACCCTTGACCCTGCTGGTTGCAGGCTACGTCCCTCGTCCTCGTCTCACTGTAGCTGTTCGCTAAATGGTTCTCCCTGTCCTCGCTCTTCAAGCTGAGTTCACGCTTGACCTTTCGGGATCAAGCGTAACAGAAGGTCTAAGTTCTACAGTCGCAGCTAGCACCGCCTAAGCCGCCAACATTTCCTCCAACCGTCCACCCCAACGCCCCTTGTCGTCGCGACAACCCCAGTCGCCACAAGCACCCCAACCTCGTCAAACCTCATTCTTCAATAACCTTCTCGGACCAGCCTGAGAAACCACCAGAGATACTGACGAGTCCGACCCTGATCCACAGCCAAGTGAGGAACGACGTTCACCGTCCCCTGATGTACCCATCTCCTCTGTTGCTGAACAGCAGGAGGACACCAAGCTTGCCCAACGCCTTTCAGCAGGACTTTCCCTTCCCCGAGAACCAACTCCTCCATCTCCAACCCCAACCACCTGACGACCAGTCTACCCTCACCTAGAAACCGAGGAATTACATCGACAGAGAGACGAGTGGCGTGCCAGACGAAACCAACCACCTCGTAGACCACCAACCCCACCCCCGTTTTCTCGTCCCCCATCTCCTATGTCGAACAAACCTACCAAACTACGTCTCTCTAAACCTGACAACTTCGATGGAACCTATACCAAAGCAATCCCATGGCTCAATTCCGTCGATATCTACCTTATGATCAACAAGGAGATCTATAACAACGATGATAAGCAAATCGCCTTCACCCTCTCCTTCATGACCAAGGGATCCGCCTCAACCTGGGCAAACATGTTCCGAACCAAAGTCCTAGCTAATGGGAAGTTCGGAACCTGGATTGAATTTGTAATTGAATTTAAAGCTATATTTGAACACGAGGACACCAAAGCCCAAGCCATCCACTGGCTGGCACATACCAGAGTTTGAAAAATCGAAGATCTCAACGCCTACATTGCTGAGTTCAAAAACCAAGTAGCCGTCAGCAGGGTAACTGAAGAAGACGTCCTTATCACCTTCTTCGCAGAAGGACTCCCAGAAACTGTCCGACAACGGATTTTCACCATGGACTTTGTTCCGGAGAAAATAGAATCCTGGTACACCAAAGCAGTACACTTTGTCACCCACTGGGAGCGAGCTGAAGCGTTCAACCATAGAAGCCGAACCAAGTTCACCTACTTCTCCCAGGCTCAGGGAAAAGCAACTGCTGCCACCACCCGAGACCCAGACGCCATGGACATAGACATTATCCGAATAGGCAAGTTAACCCCAGCCGAAAGGAAACGTTGCTTTGAAAAGAAGCTTTGCTTCTGCTGCTGCCAACTGGGACATATGTCCAACAAATGTCCTACGTTTTCTAACAACAAGAACTCCTCCCAAACTCAACAGGTGAAAAGAGTAAAAACTGATGACCTCCCCAGACTTCAAGAAATTGAAGACGAAGAAGAGGAAAAAGGGGAGGACGTAAAAAGAGTAACGTTCAGAAAATGGGATTTGTCTTTTTAAAAGGAGAAGTTCCCCTAACGCAGACTTCTCCTAACTCTCATGTATTGGTAGCAAGGAAATCAAAGGCCATCGTTCTCCCTCTCACCCTTGCACCCAAAACAAAAGATGTTAGAACCCGCGCCATCCTCGACTCCGGAGCAAGCTGCTCCTGCATAGACTGGGAGTTTGCAAAGAAACACTGACTCCCGATGACTCGACTTCCCCAACCCATCCCAGTACGAAATGCTGATTCAACCCCCAATCGATGTGGCAAAATAAAGTTCACCGTCACCTTAGACTTCCGTCTAGCCGACCTCCGCTACTCCAAAGAATTCAGCGTAATGCACCTTGGAGACACTCCGGTCATACTGGGAATGACCTGGCTTAAGAAAGCCAACCCCACCATCGACTGGCCAACGTACACACTTTCCCTTCCCATCTCAGAATCTCTACCCAAAACCGGACCGAGAGGATCCTCCCAAGGAACGCCCAACCTGACGCTGGACAAGTGGCTCATGGAACATGCCGCTCGAAAAACACCTCGACCGAACTCCCATCATATCCAACACATCGATACTGATGAAAAGTGGGATGAGGACCTCTACGTTTACCTTAACTATGATAAAGGGGGAAGATTTCCTACTCACTCCAAATGGAAGACCTGGGAGGAGGCAGAAATGGTCTGAAAACTGACCATGGCCACCGATTTAGCCATCCATGCCCTCCCAGAAAAGAAGACTACTGTACTTCCCCCAGAATTCACTGACTTCATGTCAGTATTCGCCAAGGAATTGGCTGACCATGTCCCTCCGACCCGACCCTGCAATCACTCCATTGAGTTGGACGAAAACTTCAAACCAAGATCCGCCAAGCTTTACTCCCTTACCAAGGAGGAAAAGAAAGCTACAGACAAATTCCTGGAGGAAAACCTCCGTTCAGGGAAAATCCGCCCATCAAAGTCACCCCAATCATCCCCTTTCTTCTTTGTCAAAAAGAAAGACGGGAAACTTCGTCCTTGCCAGGACTACCGATACCTAAACCAACATATGGTTCGTGACACCTACCCCCTACCACTCATCTCAGATCTCATGGACCGCCTGCAAGGCACAAAAGTCTTCACCAAATTCGACGTCTGCTGGGGATATAACAACGTCCGAATTAAGGAGGCTGACTGTTGGAAAGCCGCCTTCGTCACACATAAAGGACTTTTCAAACCAACTGTAATGTTCTTCGGGCTCACCAACTCGCCAGCCACCTTCCAACGTTTCATGAACGACTCCTTCCATGACCTCATCGCTGAAGGGTGGTTAGTCATTTACATGGATGACCTTCTCATCTTCTCCCCAGATGAACAAACTCACACCGAATGAACCCATCGCGTCCTGAAATGAATGGAAGAACTTGACCTCCATCTCAAGCTCGAGAAATGCGAGTTTGCTGCAGCTCAGGTGGAATACCTCGGCATGGTACTAAAACCCAGTGAACTTGCCATGGACCCTGTCAAACTGGCAGGAATTGCAGATTGGCCTACTCCCACCAAAGTCAAAGACGTCCGATCTTTCCTTGGCTTTGCCAACTTCTACCAACGATTCATCCTGGACTACTCCACTGTCGCCTGACCTCTCCTTGACCTCACCAAAAAGGACCACCCTTGGAACTGGTCAACATCCTGTGAAGCCACCTTCCAAGCGCTAAAGAATGCCTTCCTCGCCGAACCCATCCTCCAGTTACCTGATCCCACTCGACCCTTTGCTATCTCCACCGATGCTTCCAAGTGGGCAACTGGAGGAATCCTCCTTTAACTGGACAGCAATGGTGATCTCAAACCCTGCGCCTACCTCTCCCAATCCCTATCTGCTGCCAAAAGAAACTATGACATATATGATCGGGAGCTCCTCGCCGTCATCCATGCACTCAAAATCTGGCGTCACCATCTACACGGTTCGGCATTCCCGGTGGAAGTCCTAACTGACCACAAGAACCTCACCTACTTCCGGGAACCACACAAGCTCAACCGACGCCAAGCCCGCTGGCTCCTCGACCTTGCTGACTTTGACCTCCACTTCACCCATGTCCCTGGATCCTCCCTAGCCACTCCCGATGCTCTCTTCTGCCGACCAGATCACACCACGAGTGACAACGACGATAATATGGATGTCACCCTCCTTCCAGCCGACCTCTTTATAAACCTCATTGACGTGGACCTCTCTGCAAAGGTGGCTGCATCTTCCGCTGCCGACCCCCTGGTTCTTTCTGCCCTTCATGCTCTTAAGGGAACTGTCCCCTCACAATTTCACTCCCGCCTTTCCGACTGGAAGTTCGATGCCAGCCTCCTGACCTACCAGGGTCATGTCTATTTGCCCGACTCCCACCAACATGCTGCTGTATCTGCGTGTCATGACCACCCTTCCGCTGGTCACCCTGGTTTTCTTAAAACCCGCCAGCTCGTCTCCCGCGACTTCTGGTGGCCCGGCCTCGCTTCCTTTGTCCGGAACTTTGTCCAGGGTTGTGCTCGTTGCCAGCAGAACAAAGTCAATACACACCCTACGGTCACCCCCCTTACCCCTATCTCCTCCTCCTGTACCCGTCCATTCCAGCAACTGTCCTGTGATCTCATCACGGACCTCCCTCTTTCCAGTGGCTTTGATAGTCTACTGGTCATGGTCGACCATGGGCTTACTAAGGGGGTAATCTTGTGCCCAACTAAGAAATCCATCACCGCCGAAGGGATCGCCCATCTCTTTTTCCACAAAGTATACACCAGATTCAGACTCTACAACAAAATCATATCTGATCGAGGTCCGCAATTCGCCTCCGAATTCGCCAAATCTTTGGCATCCCTCCTTGGATACTCCCTGGCCCTCTCCACTGCCTACCACTCTCAGACCGACGGAGAAACTGAACGGGTCAACCAAGAAGTTGAAACCTACCTACGAATTTTCTGCCACGATAATCCGACTAGCTGGGCAGAACACATCCCAATGGCGGAATTTGCTCACAATCACCGCCCCCACTCTGTTACCAGCCAATCTCCGTTCTATCTCATGATGGGATATGAACCGAAATTTCTCCCCATGATCATTGCAGAAACAAACCTTCCCACAGTCGAATCACGACTAAAGCTCTTATCTCACCTAAGGAATGAAGCCCTGGCAGCACACAAATTAGCCCACCAAGTAATGAAATCCAGGAACACACGAGGCTTCACCCCATGGAAACGAGAAGATAAGGTGTGGTTAGAAGCCTGGAACTTAAAATGTTCCCTCACCAGCCCTAAATTCGCCCCGAAACGAGAAGGACCCTTTGTTATCACGAAGGTCTTATCGCCAATCTCCTATGAACTCCGACTTCCCCCCACATGGAAAATCCACCCCATGTTCCACGCCTCCCTCTTATCGTCCTATCGTGAAAACAATGTACATGGATGAAACTTTTCTGCTCCACCACCTGACCTAATCAAAGGAGAAGAAGAATATGAAGTTGAGAAAATTATATGGCATCGCGGAGCTCCATCCCATTGGAAATACCTCGTCTGATGGAAAGGTTACTCAGCAGAAGAAGACTCTTGGGTTTTGGAGTCAGAAATAAATAATGCCCCGCTCGTCTTGAACACATATAAATGCCTCCACCCAAAGCTCTTCCCCTATCCCATCTCCCATTCCATCAACTACATGTCTACCTCCGATGCCTCCTCTCGCTCCTCTCACCACGTACCCTTCCCTATCCCCTGGAATGCTCTGGATTCTCCTGGAACAAGAACACCTACTACTACGGATGTTCTGCCTGTTCAGGGACCCACAGAGAGCGTTCGAGCTCCTGTTTATCTTGTTCAATCGGGTTCTCCAACAACTGGACCAACCTCCCCCTCCTCCATAACGTTGTCCTCACCTATTGACTCCCCCGCCCGTCCTGGCACCCCTCACCCTACCATCAGCGAATGGCGTATTCTCTATCACAGCCATGATAACAGGATCCGACCCCCAAAGGTCCCCATCTACACCCAATGCCTCCGAGATGACCTCCCTGACAAAGAATACTGCACTCTCCTCATGATGCATGTCACCGACCCCCGTCTTGCCCTCCCAATGGACAACGACCTCTCACCAGGCTCCCCGCTGGCCTCTCTCATTGACGCCTTCATGGAGGTTTGTCACCTTGACCTGTTAATAGACTCCCTCCACTCTCATTCGGATCTGATCATGGCCAAGCATCGCCTACGCTCAATCTGCGCTGTCCTCCACGGACATCTCAGGTCAATTGGATATCAAATAAGGTTAGGGGAATACATGGCTGACCTCAATCGTTACCTCACCGAGAAAGCAGAAAATAACTGACCCCGCTACTGCTGCCCCATTACTACCAGCCATGACAACCTTGGATGCGATAGCGACCCTTCAGCTTTGCCCCCACCTCCTGGACCTGAAGAAGTAGCCACCCTGGAGAGAGAGGAAATCTCCTATTGGGGACGACATCCGTGGCCCCTCCCTGCATCTCATCCACTCTACCAACAGGCATGTTTCCAATGCCGCCGGCTGGGGCATGTGAGAGTCAATTGTGAGCTCTATGAATGCCCCATTTGCCACACCTGGGCCCCTGGACATGCACAATACCAATGCATGATGGTGCATCGCCGTGCTGGAGTTCCCCAGCGAACACCACTGCGGGTCGACCTTTCCACTGTCTGCTCCCCTCATCGCCCAACTAGTGGTACATCCTCTTCGTCCTCCTCGTCCAGAAGATCTCGTTGCTCCACTCTTTCCCCTTCCCCACCATCGCTGTCCCCTCCTTCTCGCCGACTCCGCCGTCAACAACCCTTTCGTGCACGCCCTCGTAGGCATTCTGGGAGTCCCCTCCCTGTCCCTCCCCCTCATGCGGACTCTCCCGACGACGACCCCTTTTCCACCGAAGCCTACAGCAACATGACCTGTTCCCCAGGTTATAGCTACCGGGAATTTTAGATAAGTCGACAGTGTCTCCTCGCCTTAAACGGGGGGTAATGTTATGTTTCACTCTTGTTTCCATTTGTTTCCACTTCACTTCCACCATTAGTCATTGAACATTAGCCTCCTCGTCTGATTCTCTTGTATCGGACTCGTAGTTCCATCATTAGTCACTAAGTTCTTTTCGCTATTCGTTTGTTTACTCATATGTTTACCAATCCTTGTTGTTTCCTTGATTGTTCTCATTTTACCTTGTTGTTTCCCAAAGTACTATAAAAACCCTCATAGGTCTACTTGTCAACTTAACTTAGACCTACTCGGCAATATACTTGCTTCCTCTACGTGTCTCCACTCAACACTTGACTGAGCACTCAGCTCTTGCCCTCGTCTCCTTGCTAGCAAGTCGCTAGGCAAGATCCTCAACCTTGAACCTTTATCGGCTAATTGCTGGACGAACCCTTGACCCTGCTGGTTGCAGGCTACATCCCTCGTCCTTGTCTCACTGTAGCTGTTCGCTAAACGGTTCTCCCTGTCCTCGCTCTTCAAGTCAAGTTCGTGCTTGACCTTTTGGGATCAAGCATAACAAGTGGTCGGTTTGGGTGTCCGATGGTGGGCTAGCCGGTTTGGAGTCCCTGCCATCCGCGGTCTTGGGATCTGATTGGTGGGTTGGTGTTGGTGTTGGTGTTTGAGGACGCAGGCTGGTTTGACTCTGGGGGTGCGGTGAGGTGCCTGTTTCTGTTTTTGTGCTTGTCAACCGTTGACCACTCTATTGGGTGGCCAGTTTGGTTAGGGAGGTGGTCCACCACCCTGTCAATAGTCGGGGAGTCTTCTGTCATCCACAATGTCAGGTCATCTGTTACCGGGAAACAGACGTATTTTGATTCCTTCAAGCAGGTGTGGAGCCTTGTATGTGCTTGCTGGAAGGCTTTGCAGTCTCGGCTCCATGCTGCATGGCCCTGTTGGTTGCAGTTAATGCAGTAAAAGGCTGTATGCTCCACTACCGTGTATTCCAGGGTGTAGTGTTCTTCTCTGCATGTTCTGCATACATCTCGTGGGTGATCGCACTTGTTCGAGAGGTGGTTTTGGGTGAGTGATTGGCATCTGTAGCAGCACCATGGTTCGGGGAGTTATTTGTGGGCATATACCTTCTTTTCTTCGATTGACAAGCCGTCCTGGATTGCTTTGTTGGGGTTGTTGGGGTTGTTGAAGTTTATGATGGCATGGGTGACTTTTTGGGAGGGTTTGCGGCGGGTGATGGGTTTGATCCATTGGATAGCAGTGATAGCTCCTTTGTTTAGAAGTGAGTTGGCTTCGATGTCCCGGGACATGGTTGGGTCGTCGACGTTTAGTGAGATTGGGACGAATTCCACCACCACTTTGTATACTCTGTTAAGGATGTGGGTGTCAGCGTCGAAATGGTGAATGAAATGGTCGCAGTTCTCAGTGTTGTTAAGCCACTGAGTAGCTTCTTGGCTGTCCATTTCGAGACAGATTGCTCCTGATCTGAGTATTTGTGCCGAGAGAAAAGTCATGTCAGGGGGAGTGTTGTCGGATTCTTTTACTGCGTTGCTGAGAGCTTCATTGGCCTTTATGACCAGTTCTTTTGGGGGGAGGTTGCCAAGGTCTATATTTGTTGTCGAGAGCATGATTTGTCTGGTGGCTGCTTTGCTCTTTGCTAGAACTTCAGCGTGTTCTTTTCCTTGGTTGGAGGCTGCCATTGCTGTGTATGTTATGTCAGTTCTGGTCAGATATCGGTGCTTATCTGGTTTTCCTCCGTTTCCTTGGTCTGCCAGCTGGGCATTGGCTTTGTTCATTACCTTGTCTAAATTGACCATTACCTCTTCCAGCATGGACTTGATATTGTTCGCCATTAGTTCTAGGTTAGCGTACCTTTCCTGTTTTTCCTCCTGTTTTTGGATGGCTTCTTCTAGTCTCCTGATGAGGTTTTCTCTGCTGCTTTCATCCTTTGCTGGAGCATTGGGGCTGTGGATAAGGAGTGCTGCTATCGTCTGTAGCATCTCGTGATGGGCCACTTGTAGGCCGGGTGCTGAGGCGATGTATTCTAGTAAAGTTAGTGCTACCTGCCTAGGGCTTTCTCCTTCGTCTGGGATTTGGTATCCATATCGAATGAGAGTGGACCTGGCTTCAGTTATGTTTTTCAGTTGCGGGTGGTCTCCTATCGCTGTGAAAATTTCAGACTCGTCTTTTGCATTGAATATGAATTTGCCATGGCATTTCGACATGTTGCTGGTGCCCTTCGTTGGAGGCCCAGTGCTGGGCCTCCTCTGGGATGCGCCAGCATGCACCATAATGCCAGTTTTGTAGTTTGCTTCTTGGTCCTTGATCTTCAGATGGAAATTTTTCCGGGGTCCTCGTGGGGGTGCCACATGGTGCAAGGACAAGAAGCTTGCATGCAGTGTGCTTGACCCTAAAGGGACTCAGAGAAAGGGAGGTGAGAGAATGAGGACTCTGGGCTACTAATACCTGTGTTCTGGTAGTCCAGGCAGACTAGTGAAGTAATGAGTAATAGGATGGTGCAGTGAATGGTAGAAAATGGTGACGGTGATGGTAAACGGTGGGCAGTGAGCAGTTGGTTGAATGGTAGATGGTAGTTGTGAGCCAAAAGGGAGCTGTCCTATTCAGAACTAGGTACATTCCTTATAGTCTGGGCATTCCCAGGACTCTGTAATGTATAACAGAATGACTAAATAGTCTGGGACATCAGTGGTAGTAATAGACATATAGTCTGTGTTATCAAGGAACAAAGGAAACAAAAGGTGAATAGTCAAAAGGGGAATGTAAAAGGTACCTGGAAGTAATAAAATGAAACTGCTGACACAGCCCAAGGTACTACCTGGGGTCCGGTAATAGTCTGGTAGTCTGGTTGGTCGTATGTAAGAAAATGGTAAGCAAATGTAAACTGATATTCAGCGGAATAAAATGGTGAATAGATAGAGACACTGTACTGGCCAAAATATATGAAATATAAATGTAGAGACACACTGTGCTCTACACCATTATAGTCTGTTTTGAGTGTGCTTGAGTGGTTTCCTAATATGGTAAGTCACTGTAGGAGCCCATGGTCTCCTACAGTTACAACCATCCAAGTGTCCATCAAAATGTCCTAGTTGTGTCCAGAGTCCATTGGTACCATCCTGAGGTTAGTTCATCTCATTTTTCTTGTATCCACTCTCTGGACTCTGCTATCCAGTCCCAGACTCACATGTATCTGTCCAATCCAGTCCAGGTCTGCCTGCTGGATTGTTTATCTTCACCTATCTCACATCAGTCTCTTCATATCTCTGTTTCTTTCATGTTTTGGACTACAATAAATTGTTTTCTTGACACCCTGAGACTTAGAATTGAGCATCCCTTCATAGGGCCTCATATGTTACCATAGCTACTAAGTCCAGGGAATGCCTGGACTATTAAAAAAATGTGTATCAAGATCTCAAATCTCATCAACTTTTTCCCTGTTAGTTACTCTTATCATCTGAATTGTGCTCATCATTGTCATCATTGTCCTTGCCATCATCCTCATTGTTGTCTGCTTGACCCCTCATTTGAATCCAGCCCTCATCCTTGGCCATCTGTTAGTGCCTGACCCTTGTCCTTGGTCCAGCTTTTCTATCTTTTATCTTTGTCATCATCATTGTCATCATTCTGGGTCCTTATCCTTGACCTGTCGTCATTATCCAGCCCTTGTCCTTGGCCTCATCCATTGGTATTCAGGCCTAGTTTCAGCTGGATTGTCTATTTTCACCACTCACCATCATCCAGATTCATTTCCCACTGATCTCATGCACCAAGGTAAGTCATAGCTAATCTGTTCTCACACCTACCCTACACAGAACCCCTTGGGATGAGGAAACTCACCCACACATACCACTCACCCACACCCCCTAACTATCTTACATCACAGCTCACTGTGTGCTGGACTTGCCTATGTGTCCAGTCTCAATTCCTCAGCTCTAGCAGCATCTATGTGCAGATAGTAGCTGTCCATAGCTTCAATACAATATTTTGTTGTCTGTGGGGTCTGTTAATGCATCCATGGAGGGTCTGTGTCAATTGTGATGGATCTGTGTTGCTGTGCTGAGTGGTTACCATATATGGTAAGTCATGGCTCACCATGTCTGCTCCAGCTTCAGTGTGTGCAGTCCATCTTCAGTTGGCCTCTACACCATTGTGCTTGCATTTCATGCATGTGGATCACTCCCCCTGGCTCCTGTACATCATGTACAATCTATTCTGACACTCAAATCAGCCCGATTTGACCTTTATGTGGGCAGTCCAACCTAGTGTGACCTTAGCTTCAAGCTGGCACTTTTTTTTATCTTGCTATCTGCTTGATTAAAATATATTTATATGGTCTCACAATGCAGTTTTTAGGTCTGGCTGTTAGTAAAAAAAGAATGATGACAATTGATCTAACCATTCCTGAGATATATTTTATTTAAGCTAATCTACACTCAAGCTGAGCTGAAAATAAAGCTGGGCTGATATCTCAGAAGTGGTCAGGTAAACCTAGTTAGGTTAAGTAAGTAATATTGTGAAGACTACATTAAGCTACATTTTATTCATTGGGTGCATATCAATTAGAGTGAAAATGCACATACTAGAAGTAATTTGGCTAAAAAAGCTGAAAAATGCAAAAGCTGAGCTGAGGCAACACTAAGTCCAACCTGGTATGTACACCTTGTGGTTAACATCCCTAGGTCATGATCTTCAGCTTTCCTTGTTGGTGCAGTTCATTCAGGGACTTGATAGGTCATCATAGGACCTTCCCTGGCACATTGGGTGATACTGGTATGTGTGCTGTGCATCATCCATACTGTTCTTGCTAACTTTCTTCTGCTTCAGCTAGCAAATCTGTTTTGAATTGAGTTGTAATGCACTCTGCTGGTTGTGCCATCTATCTGGCATCCTTCCTAGTCCATCTGGGTGCCATCTCCACTGTTTCCACAGTCCTGGTTGCTTGGGTTGGATAGCTCATCTCGAGCATCCACTGGTAAGTCCTTCTTGCCTACTTGCTCCAGCTGTTGGCTAATCTCTTTGGATGTGTTCATCAGCTGCTTAGGTCAATGCCTAGGGTTCTTGTTACTGGTAAAGCATCCCAGCACATCCTCTTTGGCCCTGGCAACTGTGACATCAGAGCTCACAAATGCTCCCTGCTCCTCCTTGAGCTCGATGCTTGGGGGTTTGACCTGTCAGCTTTCAGGTATGTCAGGCAGTTTGGGTGGTATGGGAGGTTATCCAGGTGAGTCCTTGTGTATTCTCGAGGTGTGCTGATCATTTTCATCAAGCTCTGTTGTTGGTTGCTCGTGCTCCATTGTGCTTTTCTCTGCTACCTTGGTTGACTTGTTTTGACCTTTGACATTCTTCTCTCTCATGAGCTTGATGCTTGGGGGCTCCACCTCAGCCTGCATGTCCCAGTGTGCTACCTTTGCTGGTTGCTGGTTGGCCACTGCTGCTGTATCTGTGCTATTGTGCACAACGCTTCCACTTGACACTCTGTGCACTTTCTCTGCACTGTCAGGTGGTTCAGCAGGCTTCATCAGTTGATGTTCATCATCACTGTTTTTGCCCACACTGTCCACAGCCTCTCTCAACCTCTCAACCTCAACCATCTCAATCTCAATTGCCTTGGCCTCAAGAGCCTTGGCTCCATCACCCATTGTTACGCTTGATCCCAAAGGGTCAAAGCGTGGACTCAGCTAAGGATCGAGGACAAGGGATGTTGTTAGCGAATAGCTACAACAGGGCGAGGAGGAGAAGCACAGCCTTTTAAACTGCAGGGTCAAGGGTTCGTTCGACAACTAGTCAACAAGGGTCTGAGGTCGAGGATCCTGTCTAGCAACTAGCTAGTGAGGAGATGAAGGTAAGAGCGGAGCACTCAGTCAAGTGCAGAGCAGGGGCACACAGAGAAAGCAAGTGAATTGCTGAGTAGGTCTAAGTTAGAAAAACAAGTAGACCTACGAGCAGGCCTTTTATAGTATATTGAAAAGTGACAAGGTAAAACAAGAACAACAAGAGAACAACAGAGATTGGTAAGCATGCATGTAAGACAATGAATAGCAGAAAGACCTTGGTAACTAAGTATGGAGCTATGAGCCCGATACGAGAGAATTGGACGAGGAGAGTAAAGTTTGATGACAAATGATGGAAACAAGTCAAGATAAGAGTGAAACATAACACCCATCCTTGTGCACTCATCTGTGTTGGGGGGCTCTGTGGGTTCATCTGGATGACATCTATTGTCACCTGGCACATCTGCAGGGTCTTCCACTGCAGTGCTTTCTGGGTTGTTGGCCTTGACTAGATCTGCAGCCTGTGGGGATAGTGGTTGAGTTATGTATGCTTGTCACTTCACTCATTTTGCTGGACATTTCATCTGCTGGTTGACACCATTCAACAACCTCTCCACCAACTCTCTCCTTGAGTGGTGGGTCCTGTGGGTGATGTGTTGCATCTTTGTTTATATTGCAAGCATGCTGACCTGCTTTACTTGTTTCATGAGATCACTGACTTGCTGGTCAACACTATTTGTCATCCACTCCCTCAACCTTCTTCTCAACCTCTCAACCTGACCTCTCCTTGAGTGGTGGGTCCTGTGGGTCATGCAATATGCCTGCTGGCCTTGTGGGCTCAGCACATTTTGTGTTTCAGGTTGTGATGTCAGTGGCTACATTATGCGCCTGTGTCATATCCTGCGCAACTCCTAACTCCGGATCCAACTCTGGCCCCGTTTCCCTCGAACTCCAGTGTGTTCTCGATGAGCACGCACCCTAGACCCTCCGGACTCTGTAGCTAGTAATCCCGCCTTACTGTACTTATGTTCCATTCTTTGCTTATCCTTATACACTGCCCGTTTCCTCCATAGCCCCCTCCGACCCTGTCATTGTACTACTCCGCCTCCAGCTCCGAGTTCTCAGTTCCTATACCGGTGCTCCCCCTCTGTATATAAGACTCTGTACTTTGTTGTAGATACCTCAGTTCGAATATCAACTAAGACACCCCTGTCTTCTCTGACCCTCTGCTTGAGCCTTGACGGCTCTCCTCTGACCCCTCCGCTGATCTCTGTTGCTTGCAACGAGGTCCCCTTTAATCCTTCGCCCGACCCTCCGTAAATTCAGGGTAACCAGACTTGTGACAGAGGCACACCACATATGGTGAAGCCAAAGCCCTGTCCGAACTCTGGAGTTCCAGAGTTACCCTCAGAGTCCGTTCTTAACAGCCTGCTGACTTGTTGCCTGAGAGTGCTAGGGCTTGTCCAGACTGCTCGCTGGGGCTGCAAGACTTATGTCACTAGTCATACTAGCCATGGTTGCTATGCCTGGTCCTGTTGCTGCAATCTTGCTCTGGTCAGTCCTCCAGCTTGTTGAGCTTCTATTGGCTCTACCTCTCCAGCTCCTTCTTGACTCATTTCTGACATTCTTCAACTTGTTGCAGTCATGTGTCATGTGATCTGGCTCACTGCACCTCTGACAGTTGTCAGTATGGGTTGTTGGCAATTGCACAGCCATGCATGCTGACTCATTATGTACTATAGTCATAGACTTGTTGAATAGTCCTTGTAGGACTGTGTACATCTGATAGGCAGATGATGTGACTCCAATATAACAATGTAGAAGTGGTGAAGTTGTCTGTACAATGAGATATTGGGCCTCCATGTTGTTACACAGCCACTCTGCCATCCTGAATGGATTCCATTCGGTAGGCTTCACATCTGTCCCATTGAGTATGCCAAGTAAGTTTTGTGTGGTCACTGCCTGCACAAGCTTCTCATGGTAGTCCTTCCAATTCCATCCATCTGCTGCAAGGTCCAGTATGACAATTTTCTTGCCATTCTTGGACTGTGTTGAGTAAGAGCCTGGATGGGAGCCACTACTTGAGAAGTAGCTGAGAGTGTTCATATTTGTCCTGCTCAGTCCTGCTTGGCTTTGTAGCTGGCTGAGAAATCGGAGACTGAATATACAGAAACCTTGCTCCCACTCACTACATACAAACTATGCCAGCCCAACCTTTATAGGTTGCTTATCTGGACCATTAGTCAGATCAACACAAGGAATACATTGCCCACCAACTCCTCCAAGTTTCCCAAGCACTTCAACAATTTTCCTTGATCATGGAAGATTATATCTAACAACCTGCTGGTGACATAGTTGAAAGCAATTCAAAGCAAGTTTGGTGGATGGCCCAAGAGGAAACCACCCTTGTCCAATACCTGGTTGAGCACAAGGCAGAGCAGGGTGATGGGAACTTCAAGCATTCAACCCTTCATGCTGTGCTCAATCATATCAAGGACCTTCATATTGCTGGGAGGGAAAAAGATCTCAAAAGCATGCAGAATAAATGGAGTGCCATAAGACAAAGTTCCACAATATTGGGTTAAAGCTGATCTTCCCCTAGATTAAAGTGACCTTCATGACAATTGTAGCATATCATAAACAATCAGGCATGCACTGGGACAACAAATTGGGTGTGAACATCCAAGGAGATGTGGCAGTGTCCATATTCAAAGAGTACCTCACACACAAGGTATGTCCTTATGATTACATCTGATCAAATATCTCATTCATTTGCAGACACACAAACATATGAAACATTTCTGAAACCAAGATTGGCTGTTATTGGAGATGATGGAAGAAATCTATCTGAATGCTGGTGCAACTGGACACTACATATATTGCCCCACTACTGCTGCCCCTGTCCTGACCTTTACTGCTCCCACCACTCCTGCTGCTCCCACTGCTGCTACCATCCCCACCACCCCTGTTATTCCTATCACCTTTGCCATTTCTATCACTTCTAATGCTTCCACCATTGGCCCTGCTGTTACAGATGGGGGACAACAGGACAAAAATACCAGCAATAGTAACATCAATATCAATCCCATACTTCTCACAGATTCCATGGACATCTTGTCACCTGCATTCCCAGCCATTGTATCAACACTGATCTTGTCCATTTCTGGCAGAAACAAGTGGCCCTTCTCAGTAGTGTCACCCGATGAGTCCAGCCCATTGCAAGGCCAATCTCTATTATTTTTCCCAGGCATTAAAGTGTTGTCGTCTTATTCAGTTCCTCTCTTGTCCCATCCATCTTCTAAGTGTGGTCAAGCTACCCTGAAGGAAGTTCAATCACCAACTGGAGTTGTTGCCATGAATATGGTCAACAATTCCATCTGCAATCTCACCGACTCAATTTCCACCATTCTTCCCAACAAGCTGTTGATAATCAAGGAAGCTGGTCAAGTGCTCTATGACATTCCTAGACTGACAACCAATGAGGTTGTGAAAATTGGCACCCACTTTACCAAGCATGAAATCAAGGTGTCACTTTTCCTCTCCCTCAAGATGAAGAAGTGCATCACATACATTCAATGTCTTTGTGCTGAACTCAAAGGTACAGCTGGGCCCAGTTGTGAGGGTGATGCCAAGATGGAGTGATAACAGTGGGGCAGTGATGAGTGGTACATACAATCTTAGTTGTTGTAGCTTTCTTGTACTGTTTGATGTTGTATGAACAATGTGTGTTTTCATGGTTCCAATGATCAAATGCAGACAGGAACTTTGAATTGCACTAAACACTACCAACAAGTTACTATTCTGAAGTGTCACTTTCAAACTCATCGTCATGACCACACTGCGATAAGACAGACTGATAATTAATCCACATCACTGTCATATCCTGTGCAACTCCTACCTCTGGATCCAACTCCGGCCCCATTTCCTTGAACTCTGGTGCATTCTCGACAAGTGTGCACCCTAGACCCTCCGGATCTTGTACTTAGTAATTCCTCCTTATGTTCCATTTCTTACTTACCTTGTATACTGCCCATTTCCTCCATAGCCCCTCTGATCCTGTGCTCCACTTAGGAGCACAGCTCTGTTATAACTACTCTGCCTCTGGCTCCAAGTTACTGGTCCTTGTACCACTGCTCCCCCTCCATATATAAGACTCTGTATCATGTTGTAGATACCTTAGTTCAAATATCAACTAAGACATCCCCAGTCTTCTCTGATCCTCTGCTTGAGCCTTGATGGCTCTCCTCTGACCCTTCTGCTGACCTCTGTTGCTTGCAACAAGGTCCCCTTTGATCCTTTGCCCGACCCTCTGTAAATTCAGGGCAACCGGACTTGTGACAGAGGCACACCACATACAGTGAAGCCGAAGCCCTGTCCAAACTCTGGAGTTCCGGAGTTACTCTTGGAGTCCGTTCTTAACAGATAGGGTGCACATACCAGATACTCATGCAACCCCACTCAGCCAAGTGATATCGCATCCCATGGTATGAAACAAGAAGTTGAGGCTGAAGTGGATAGCCTGCATCTGCAAGCAGATATTTACTATTGGGGATGTGCAGATCATTTGAGATCACCTTGTCATAGATGCGTGCATTGGTAGCAGATCCTTCCCATCCCAGAAGGAGGTAGGTGAAACTAAGGTCAAAATTTGATATGAAGAGTCCATTTTGGAACAGAAATCCCTTATGATTTCAAAAGGCTGAGTGTAGGTAACTTGGAGGGGCAACGGCTATATGACTTCCATCAATGGCACTGATAGCATCACAGAAGTAGGGGAAAAACTTGGGGTTGTGATGGGATTTCTTCATCTGACAGAAAGCTGACAAACTTCACATAGAATGGTGGGGTTGAAAAGATGGTGATCATTTTTTTAAAGTATCTGCCATTTAATAAATATAATCCGGAGTCAGATGGTAATGCTCTGTCGAGTGAGAACTGTGAATGTACCAGCTGATTGTGTCATTCGAGCACTGAAAACACTTGCTGACATGTTGAACCATAAGCCCAGTGATCAACATATATAAGGTGATTGTGACTTGTTCTTCCAGCATGACATTCCAGGAATCATGGTGGCCCATTTCATGTAGCTCTTCAAGAAAGGCAAGAAACACATCCTTGTGTACATATGCTAAGTTCACAGTGAATATGATCCAGATGGCCAGTGATAAGCTCTTTGACCCACTGGTGCCTGGTTAAGATCAATGTATAGTATGGAATACAAGGTTTAGGCATGGATTCAAGGGCAATTTTGATCAGAGAAAGAAGCAAGATATGGATGAGCTCAATGATATTATCTGTGAACATCATCTTGGGGCAGGCATGCCATGCATGATAGCTTACCACCAGCAATGAAGAGTTCATTCAATCTCTGATTTCTCAGCCAGCTATGAAGCCAAGCAGGACCAAGCAGGACCAAGCAGGACAAACATGAACACTCTTGGCTACTTCTCAAGTAGTGGCTCCCATCCAGGCTCTAAGGCATTTTTCTCGAGTTTGTAAGAGTCTTTCACCAAGAGTTTTCTCTTTCTCCCACAAGTCCAATGAGTGACCTTGACAGCTACTGAGCACAGGCAGGGCTCATAACCTGTAGAATACTCAATAAGTCACTAAGTAGTCTAAGGTAACTACTGGTGTGATGTAAGGTATGCTTATATAAGCTAAATACCAAATAGGGAAATCCAACACTAGGGCCTGGGCCTATGTTATGTAATGCAGTGAGTGCAAGCTACAACTTACTTTATATGGTAACCACTCAGCACAGTGACATTTTGGACAGTGGACAGGTATCATCTTCTCTTGTCTGTGCATGTAAGCACTAACACTGGTGTAGGATCATGTGGCTAGGTCTATATTATTGACCTTCACTCATGGCATGGAATGCATCTCTTATGGCATGGAGAAACCACATCAAGAATGCTGCAACCTGGAATTGAGATACAGTACACTATCTCATAATGCAAGCGGTTATAATGCAAGAGTCTCATAATGCATAGCTTTTTTTGGATCCTGCTGTGGGGCAGTGTGGAATGGAGCGATGATGGATACCACATGGTGCATCAATATGGACAGATCATTATGCATCACGGCAGGCTGAATAATGGGATTGGGAGTCAGGGATGGTTGGTTGAAAAGTGGTCATTGTACCAGTCAATGGCATCCGAAAACCCAGTAATTCATCCATGACTGGTGCTGTGAAACGCAAACCTCGAAACACTCCTCCTCCATACAAC
>JBBPMH010000387.1:0-29497 GCA_038090235.1 Pulveroboletus ravenelii
TAGGATGTACCTACTCATACTTGGAATTCTCATCCTTCTGCTCTTGTCTTCACCGACATTAGTAGCCGCAGGCTTTCTTTGGTTGTTCACTTTGAGCCGCCCGAGATTGATCCCTGATAAGAATGGCAACATATCAACTTTGTGAAGAAAGCCTATTCCGCCAGCAACTGCAGAGATTATCTGATCC
Source organism: Pulveroboletus ravenelii (assembly GCA_038090235.1). Lineage (NCBI taxonomy): Eukaryota > Fungi > Basidiomycota > Agaricomycetes > Boletales > Boletaceae > Pulveroboletus > Pulveroboletus ravenelii. The sequence goes on from JBBPMH010000387.1 coordinate 188, forward strand.
AGATGACAAAATGGCTTCTATGCCAGGAAGCTGTTATCTGGTTCAATTCATATCTTGCTTGGTGCAATGGTAATGCACCTCCTGGGGCACAGTCAACTGACAGCTTGGATGAGAGCGATAATCTACACAATGCTATCACTTGGCTTAGTCAGGCCATGCCAACCATGACCTTATCCTTCAGTTTGTCCTATCGCATCTCATAACAGCCTCATTTTTCAGGAAAGATGGTGCAGTACCTGCAAAAATATCACGATGCTGTCAGCTTTGTCGACACTCTCCAGGATTTCCTCAGCGCCTTGACAAATGGATGTCAATACCACCAACCGAATGTCAGCAACTCTCACTTTGACTGCTTCAGCAACGTCATGATTCAATTACCGTCTCATGAGCACATGGTGTCAAGGAAACCCACTGCAAGAATACACTCACATCCACAATGCAATAACGGTCCTTGCAAGCCTCCAAGGTGTGCAAGGTTTGATACTGTTCTCGCTCAGTTTGATGAAGAATTGCAATGGCGTGGTGGATTTCATGGTAAGTCTGTTCATCCATAACATATGTTGAAGCACACTAATATACTTTGAGGACTTTGTGTGGCCGAAATCTGCGTCATTTTTAGGCTCCCACCGCACCTTGGCAACTATCCACACCCCTTAGCGTATATTCACTGGTTCAAGATGCTAACCCACTTTGATCAAAGTGTTGGGATGTTTCATATTGCCCACTCAACCCGGCAGCATCATCTGAATGCTGCAATCATTCCTATTCATCACCTCATTCAACCCTGTCATCTTATTCTGAAGTTTTCAAGCGGCACCGTCAATCCTCGTTGGATTCAAGGCTATGTAATGACAGAGGCCGACGTCTTCTATCTAAACAGGTACATTGATTTTAGTATTTTTGAGCAATACAGAAATCACTTTTAATCATTGCTGGCCATTGACAATGGGTGGATGTGCGGGTGGGTGGGTGGGTTGTAAGTCTTTTCTTACTGATTAAATGTTGTGTTTATTCTATTCTATTCCTATTCTATTCTGTCTACTGTAGTCAAATGGACTCAGACGCATGGACTCAGACATTGCCGCATTACATAATGCGTGAGTAGATAAGATCGATTTTGCTGCATCTCTACCTCAGTCACAGATTCCGTCATGTACTGAGGTAAGACCGGTCCATTCATACTTTGCACCTTGTACTTATGCCCTGTAGCATACTTCCACAGGTTATGAGCCCTCCTGCGCTCTGAATCTACAAGATCATCCGCATATATTTGTGTCTAAACTACGCATACATTCAGTGAAATGACTAGCACGACGACAGAGGAGGTCAAGCTGCCAAAGCTTGACATGTCCAGCAAGGAGTGGACCTCTTGGAGGGTCCAGTTTCAGCTTGCAGCCACCAGTCAGGGACTACTTGGGTACCTCAATGGGAGCAAGGCGAAGCCCACAGACCCGGCGGTTGGCAAACCGTCTGGGTGGACAGTGAGTACTCCTGCTGAGCTCAAGTCAGTCAAGGATTATGAGAAGGATCTGGCTACTTGGAGCAAAAAGAATGCAAAATTGCGGCATATGATCGCAACAACCCTTCCCAATTCCCTACTTCTTCGTCTTGTGAACAAAGACTCAGTGCATGCCTACTTTACAACCCTTTCTGCTCTCTTCCAACATCGGTCTCTTGTTGTCGGTGCTGAGATGCAATGTCAGCTCGGAGAGCTCAAGTTAAAAGAAGGTGGGGATGCACGAATGCATATTGAGAAGATTATTACCTTCCATGAGAATCTGGCCTCCATTGGGCAGCCTGTCTCGGATGAGGACCTTTTCAACATCATATATGCATCACTTCCACATTCATATAACCCAGGACTTGCTGCACTATCCTCCACCATGCGCATACAGGGAGGTAAACTTGGCAAAGTCACACCAGATGACCTCATGGATATTGTTTTGGAGGAGTATGATCAACTCACACTCCAGGGGGGAGGAAAAGGAAAGAATTCCTCAGGCAAGGATGCTGTGTTCAGCGCTGATGCTTTGTCCAAGAAAGGAAAGGGCAAAGGGAAGTTTGGCAGCAACTGCTATAACTGCGGTTGGACTGGCCACAGAACCCACGACTGCTGGGAGGAGGGCAGCAGCAAAGCCGGTCAGGCCCCCAAGGGTTGGAAGTCTCGCAGAAAGAAGCCTAAAGACAACAAGGGCAAAGGCCAAACATCAGCCTCCGCGAATACAGCCACCTGTGATAAGTGTGATAAGGACACACCTGATAGCGCTTGGCTTGCCATACTTGAGCCAGACTCACCAGATTCACCTGATGGCATTGAAGCCTTGGTTGCCCAGAGCGACAATGTCCCTGAACTATATGACAGCGGTGCTTTGCAGCACCTATCTCCCTGCCATGACCAATTTCTGAACTTCATCAGTATCCTGCCTAAACCCATCAGGGGTGCCGATAACGGCACATTTCATGCAACCGGACGAGGGGACCTACCCATCTTCCTGCCTAACAGGGATACTCAGTCTCAGATCCTCTTGAAGGATGTGCTATATGCACCTAGTATGCAGGTGACACTTGTGTCGATCAGCCGTCTTACGGAGGGAGGCTGTCGTGCAGTTTTCGATGGTGGCAAGTGTCGTATCTTTGATGCGGATCGTGTTCTCCTTGGCCAGGTCACAGTCGCTAATGGTCTCTACAAGTCCCAGAGTGATTACTCTGTAACTGCGGCGACCACAAAGGCAGAATGATAACTTACCATGGAGGAACTGCACACTCACTTGTCCCATATTGGAGTGGGGACGATTCGCGAGATGCTCGCAAAGCAGATGATTACCGGCGTTACCTTGGATCCAGACCATAGCTCCATGGGCCAATGCGCCTCTTGTGAGTATGGGAAGGCAACCTGGCAGCCTATCAGGAAGGTTCGTGACCCCAGCCAAATGGACAAACTCGGCGACGAGATACACACTGATGTTTGGGGACCTTCACCTGTCCAGACTCCGGGAAAATGGAGCTACTATTGCTTGTTTACGGACAATCACACACACTATACACGAGTTAGTCTTATGCCCGCGAAGTCAGATACGTTCCAAGCTTACCTGGAGTTCGAGTCCTGGCTGAAAACACAGCATGGGACACCTGTAAAGCGTCTTCGTTCCAATTGTGGGAGGGAGTACCTATCTGACAAGTTCAGTCATCATTTAAAAGAACACAGGACAGAATGAAAACTCACCACACATGACACACCAGAGCATAACAGTGTAGCAGAACGTTTGAACCGGACTCTTGTGGAGCAGGTACGCACTGTCTTGCATGTGAGCGGACTACTGAAAACCTTGTGGGAAGAGGCACTCCTACATGTTGTCTGGGTGAAGAACTGGTCAGCTACCCAGGCACTTGAAGGTAAGACACCTTACGAGATGCTGTATGGGATGAAACTGGACTTGAGCAGCCTACCATCCTAGGGAGTGAAGTGTTGGATCCTCGATCGCTCAGGTTCAAAGCTTGATGAACAGGCTAAAGAAGGTCACTGGGTCGGGTTCGATGCTGAGTCTACAGCACACTGCATCTACTTACTGGATCGGCACACTGTGGTCGTTGAGCGCAATGTGACGTTCTAACAGGATAATGTCGTTTCAGTGTGACTTGACGGTACTGCCGATAAGACAGATCAGAAACACCCGACCATCACAACCAATGACACACCTGCAGTCGCTACTCAGCCAGCGCTTATAGTGGACCCGCCACAAGGTGATCTTGCCGGTGGCATTGATAAGACACACGGCTTGGCAGATACATCAAACCTGAGACGATCAACACGTTAGCGTTTCGAATCGCCATACCTGCAGATGTTGCAACATGGAGACAGTACTCATGATGGGAAGGAAGGTATTCCCAAGGGTATCCAGACGGCCATGGTTGAGGGTATTGACAGTGGGACCACTTCGATGGCATGGGAATTAGATGATGAAAATGTGGTGTTTGCACTGCTCACCGGATCTTCAGAAGCTGAGGGCCTAGAGCCAACTACAATTGAGGAAGCGAAGACGCGAGTGGATTGGCCTAAATGGGAAGAGGCTATTAATGCAGAGCTAAAGAGCCTTGACAATGCGCACACCTGGAATGTGGTCGATCGGCCGCAAAACACCAACGTCATAAGCTGCAAGTGGGTCTTCAAAATTAAGAAGAACACTGCGGGCGAGATTGATAAGTATAAGGCTCATCTGGTTGCATGCAGGTTCACACAGCAGTATGGCGTGGATTATTTTGAGACTTATGCTCTGGTTGCACGGCTCGCATCCCTTCATCTAATCTTAGCTATTGCAGTGCGCCATGACTGGGATATCAACGTATTTGATTTCCACAGCGCTTTCCTTAATGGTAAGCTTGATGATGACGAGGTTATCTATATGGAGCTTCCACCTGGTTTTGACAAGCAGGGTCGTGACCTTGTCGCATGGCTCTGCATTGCCCTTTACAGTTCCAAACAGGGAGCATTGAAATGGTACCTACGGCTCTACAGTACGCTGCAGGAGTTGGGGTTCACTCAAATGGAAGCTGACTGGGAAGTATTTGTCGCAATTATCGCAGACCACATCCTCATAATGGCATCTCATGTCGACGATTGTACCGTCACCGGGAGCTCATCGGGTCTTATTAAAGCGTTCAAGGAGGAGATCAGTTCCTGCTTTCGGATCGCAGACCTTGGCCCAATTAGCTGGTTGCTTGGAATGAAAGTAACCCGAGACTGCAGCGCTCGAACGATTTCCCTCTCACAAGAACCATATGTTAACGCCATTCTCGCCAAATATAATTTTACAGATGTTAAGCCAGTCTCTATCCCAATTGACCCTTACATTCCGCTCTCGAGTACACAGTCGCCAAAGACTATGAGTGAAATCACACGGATGTGCAACATCCCATATCGTCAGGCAGTCAGGTCACTTATTCATCTTGCCACTGGGACCTGCCTGGATATTGCTTTCGCCATGTCCTTCGTCAGACAATTTTGTAATGATCCCGGTTGGGACCATTGGGAGGCGGTTAAGCGCATTTACAAGTATCTCTTGGGTACTAGGTCACTCACGCTCACTTTCAGCACACAGACGAGCAGATTGGTCGGATACATTGATGTGGATGGTGCTACACAGGAACACCGGCGCACTATCACGGGTTTCGCTTTCCTCATTGATGGGGGAGTGATCCTTTGGGATTCGAAGAAACAAGAGCTCATCATGCTCTCTGTAGAACAGAGTAGAACTCAGTGAGTGTAGACAAGTCACTATATTGCTAGTACCTGTAGAACAGAGTAGAACTACAGTACAATTAGTGACAAGGAGAATGGAAATAACTGTAACCTTACCTCAGTGAGTGTAGACAAGTCACTGAGGTTAAGGTGGAGTCCGAGACGCGGAAGTACCGATATGATTATGTAATGTATCTCGTGACCACACAACCATAATAGTCCAACACTCTCAACCGCTGAATCCGAGTACATCACTGCCACGCACGCCACAAAGGAATCGATTTGGCTCTGACGACTAATCAGCGAGATGTTCACACCTCTCACACAGCCGACTACCCTTTACGGCGACAACCAATCAGCAATCGCATTGATGCACGACGGTAGTTATCATGCATGTACAAAACATATTGACATTCATTTTCATTTTATTCGTTTTTGTGTTGAGAACGGTTCAATTTCTTTCATCTATTGTCCGTCGGCAGACATGATTGCCAATACACTTACCAAAGCTTTGCCTAGCATTAAGGCTAAGCACTTCACACACGAATTAGGTTTACGCTCGTCCATTTGAGGGAGGAGTGTTGTGTTTATTCTATTCTATTCCTATTCTATTCCATCTACTGTAGTCAAATGGACTTGGACATTGCCGCATTACATAATGCGCGAGTAGATAAGATTGATTTCGCTGCATCTCTACCTCAGTCACAGACTCCATCGTGTACTGAGGTAAGACCGGTCCATTCATACTTTGCACCTTGTACTTATGCCCTGTAGCATACTTCCACAGGTGCAATATATTAGTCACAGACTCCGTCATGTACTGAGCATACTTCCACATTAAATGTTGTCATACTGATTGAGTAGTATCATCTCTGAGCAAGAACACCATTATCCGTTGACAGGCAGCCAATGATGCATGTCACAATGTGCCCACACACCATAGTTTGATTCGCCAAACCAATCCCCCCTTACCTGCGTACTTAACAGTCCCAGTATTGTATTCTAGATAATGCCCCAGTATCATGTCCCAGCGCAAGCATCATAACATGTGCCACAATGTACCTATACACCATAGCCTGATTTGCCAAACTGCCAATTCCCTATAGTACCATATGGCGTATTCTAGATGAGCCTGGATTACCTGTACTATGGTTATTACGAATTTGATTTCTATTTCAACTCTGTAGTTTATTGGGGAAGTCTGGTACACTATGTAGCACATGGTAGTAGATTGGTTGATGGTGTGGCACACTGTAGTAAATTGGCTGATGGCGTGGCATGCTGTAGTAAATCAGAATGGAGTCGTTATGACAGAATGCAACGTCGGCTATCTAATTTGGCTATATGCTATGATGTATAACATCGGCTATATAATTAGACTATGGTACTACAGCCATTTTCCTTTTTTACAGATGTAAGTACAAGGTCCGGAAGGTCTAGGGTGCATGCTCATCAAGAATGCACCAGAGTTCGAGGAAACAGGGCCAGAGTTGGATCTGGAGTTAGGAGTTGCACAGGATATGACAGAAACCTGGTACTGGTCCTGCCCATGCTTGTCAAGTACACTGTGCAAAAAATCAATGTAGTTGCCATTATTGACAGAAAAAACCAATTCCTTGGTTTTGACAGATTTCTCCTCCTTCACTGAGGCCTTGCCCTTGGCTGCCTTCTTCTTGAGAGAGGAGTAAACAGTGAGAGCTATGGCAAATGTGTACACATTTTCTGCACTTTGAGTCAGTTCTGATGATGGTGGCATGATGATTCCAAGGACATTGAAAAAGCACCAGTCACAAGAATGGCTCAGGTGAATTCGGGGTCCTACCCCGGCTACTTCCGATGGCTCAAATTTTCAAGTGCATTTTCCGCATCGTTTTGCAAACAGCTGTAAGTTGGTGGTATTATGATGCCACAACCTCCCATGTATTCTGTCAAATCCTACGTACAGCTCCGATCCCACTCCAGAAACGACGCGTCCCGCATCACGAATACAACGGAACGAGTGAGCGTCAGTGCACCCGGCGACGCGCACATTTCCAACTCACCCACTCACGCAAAGAACCCATCAAAACTGAACTGCCGCGACGGCTTTCCCTCGCGCGCCCATCCCGTGAAATCGGCCGTCAGCAACGCAGACCTCAAGAACAGCGATCCGTCCAGCTCCTCGGCGCCCTCCAATTCCGTCCCTCCAAAGTAGCCCGCCGGACGGGTGCCATAGAGGGTGTCAAAGTGGGCAAACGCGCGTTGGATCTTGATGAGGTGTTCGGTGGGGTGCGTGATGGCCGATTGCAAGATGGGAAGGAAGGCGTTCGGGACCGGTGTCGTTACGGTGGTCAGGGTGGTCCCTGGTGCGGGAGTGATCGGGACCGAGGGTTCCAGCGACGTGGTCGTCATGAAAGCCTTGATATTCAGGGCGGGTCGACCGCGCATGATATAGAGAAGAAGCACTGTGGGGAGGTAACCACGCAAGAGAATGACTTGGGATCGCGGAGAGAGATATGCAACAAGCGAAGAGAGGAAGATGCTCGAGGTCACCAAATGCATCCTATCCAACACACGAATCAGCCACCTTCGGGGTGTGTAAGAAAAGGGCCACGCACAGGTAAAAGTCGGACTGATGACCATTTGGTGTCAGGCCTCCAACTCCATAGACCAAGGAACATAACCAGACAAGCTCCTCCATCTTACGCTCGATTTCACCTGGCCTGCTCAGATCGATGGTCCATTGTTCGGCGTATTCTCTTACCAACGGAGAATACTCCGCGACCATTTCTCCCAACTGATCGGCAAAGTTCACAGGTGGCTGGCGGTGCAATCTCTCGTCCTTCAGCATGCGCGCTACGATATCAAACACGTGTACACCACCAGTCTTGGACACAGCAGGAGTGCCGGTGGGGGTATTCAGCGCAAGAGACGAGAGACCATTCGTAATGTGGTCCACGGTCTTTGTCGAAATGAGCGCACGATATTCTCCCCTGACATCGACATCGTGGACTGCTGTCAGGGCGAGACCTTGAGGGAATTGATTCAGGGTACTCGTTCTCTGTGCAGTATGGCGGATCACGTGCCTTCGACAATCATGCCTTTCAGACCAAACTCGACGCCATAACCGACGTGGATCAAGGAGTGCAAAAAGCCACTGAGGAAACGGTCGAACATTTCTGGCTGGGTATCCGCATCCCTTCCTTCCTGGTAATTGTACTTCTCGGAAAAGACAAACTCTTCCAGAACGCTCGAAACACTCTGTTCAGAAAGCCTCTTGGAGAAGAAGGCGAGATAGGCTTGGTAGAAGCTTTGTGAGTGCGCTCAGTGAAGTGATCTAACGGCCGGAGGAAGTACGGTGACTGACTTTTCGTCGGCCAAACGGTCACAAAAATTCTCTTCGGTGATGGGCTCAGGAGATTCGAACGCGAGGCGCTGATAGTCACTATCGCGTGTGTAGTAATGTCTGATGACCCCTTCGGGACCACCTAGAGCATAGATCGCAAGCGCCCGATGCGTGATGTGACTGATCGATTGATCGTTCGGTCATCAATACTATCTCTCATTCGACAACAAAAAATAGCACGCGTACTTGTGAAAGCGTGTGTCATTGAAATAGATGTGATACTTCTCGTAATTCTCCTTGAGGATATCACGAAGAGCAGCGAGGGACTCGACCGTCGTTCCTGGAAGCCTCTGCGGGGAGAGTGGCGAGGGGGGCAGGGATGGCACAGAGAAGAGTTCGTCGAGATCCTGATGGGTTGTATCGTTGGGCGACATGATCAAGGATGCTATATAGACGTTGGTAGCAACTGGGATCGAGGTGCCCTGTATTTATAATTTGGTGAGGTGCGACCTCCCCCCGCATGCACACACGGTGCGTTTGCAGCATACTAAGCTCTGCAAAATGCCAAGCTGGACGAAACCATCCGCCGGTCGGGTCATGGCACTGTCTGGCTGCGTTACTGCGGCCCGAGGATCGCTGGCAACGGATGTAAAGGAAGGGCAATGCCCAAAAGGGATATTAAAATCACCCACTTGGCGCCGCTGCAGTACAGCCGGTGAGCGAATCGTAACACCATCTGACAGATCTACCAGCTGGCGCGTCCAGTCCCGGTAGAATTCGTGTCGGTACAAGCCCTCACAACGCATCAAGACGGAAGGAATGACAAAGGGTGAGCGGTGATTGAATTGAACACAGACATCATACACACTATCAGCCGATCTCGTCGGGTTCCGGGTCGTCTTTCACGCTAGTAACACCCGTCCGAATTCCTGCTCTTTCTTTCCCTCGCGCACCCAGCCAACATAATCTGCCGTCAACAATGCAGACCTCAAGAACAAGGATCCATCCAGTAACTCTGCCCCCTCCAATTCTGTACCCCTGAAATAGCCTGCAGGACGCGTACCATATAGGGTGTCATAGTGTGCAAATGCGCGCTGAATCTTAATGGTATGGTCATTGGGGTGAACGATGGCTGACTGCAGGATCGGAAGGAATGGGTTCGGCGTTGGTGTCGTCTCGGTGGTGAGGGGCATCCCTGCCACTGGAGTGGTAGGGACCGAGGGCTCTACCGGCGTGGTCGTCATAAAAGATTTGATGTCCAAGGCAGGTCGACCCCGCACGACCCACCATGTGAGAACTGTAGTGAGATAGCCACGCAAGAGAAGCACCTGGGACCGCGGGGAAAGGTACGCAATCAACGATGGGAGGAAGAGACTCGAGGTCACCATATGCATCCTGGCCAATAAACAGATCAGTCAACGTTTTTCACCGTCATCGGCGTGCAAAGGACAGGCTGCGCACAGGAAGAAGTCGGATATGAAGCCATTTGATGTTAATCCTCCGACGCCGTGGAGCAAGGAGCTTAACCAGACCAGCTCCTCCATCTTTCGCTCGATTTCGCCCGGCTCGTTCAGATCGATGGTCCATTTCTCGGCATGTTCCTTCACCACCGGCGAATACTCGTTCACTTTTTGCATGAACCGACTGTCTATGTCCGCTTGTGTCGGGGGTCTCAACCTATCGTCCTTCAGAGCGCGTGCCACGATGTCGAATGTGTGGACACCACCAGTCTTGGATGTAACAGGAACACTAATGGCAGTCGATTGATCCAGTGCAAGAGACAAAAGACGGGTGGTGATGGCGTCCGCCCCATTCGCAGAATCGGAAGCGAAAGAGGAGGAGGGAAGGGATCCCCAAGTGTTCGGCTCGTGGACTGCAATCATCGCGAGCCCTTGAGAGTCGACTTTCAATACTCGTCCCTTTACAGCACTCCATAACACATACCTTCAGCAAGCATCCCTTTCAGACCGAACTCGACTCCGTATCCAACATGGATCAAGGGATGCACGAGCCCGCTATAGAAGCGTGCCAACATTCTGGGTTGGGTGTTCGCATCTCTTCCTTCCTGGTAGTTGTATTTCTTGGAAAAGACAAACTCTTCGAGCGTGTTTGCAGCACCCTTATCGGAGATTTGCCTGGAAAAGAAGGAGACATAGGCTTGGTAGAAGCTTGTGTACACGATCAGTAAGCTGATCCGATAGAGCCAGTCCAGCTACACACTTTTCATCCGCCAGGTGGTCGACGAAATTTTCCTCGGTGATGGGCTCGGGAGACTCGAACGCGGGACGTTGGTAGTCACCATCGCGCTTATAGTAATCTCTGATGATTGCCGCCGATCCGCCCAAGGCATAGATTGCCAGCGCGCGGTGCGTGATGTGACTAAGCATGAGTCAATATCGAGTCGTCTCGCCTATCCGATGGAGATAGACTTACTTGTGAAACCGCGAATGGTTGAAAAAAATATGATGGCGCTGGTGGTTGTCCTTGAGGATGTCCCGAAGAGCGGCAAGGGCCTCTACATTCGTCCCCGGGAGTCTCTGGGGGCAAAGGGGAGACGGAGGGAGGGACGGTGCAGGGAAAAGTTCGTCCAGTTTCTGTGTTGCAGCAGTGCTGGTCGACATGGTGAAAGTGATCGGCGCTGCAGGCAGTGTCCGGAGGAAATATTTATAGTTTGAGAGACGACGGAACATGATACCTCCACGAGACCTGTGACCTCGCAGTATATCAGCCGCCAAGCCACAGCTTCTCACACTGCCATAGTAACAGTAACTTCCAGGCAGGCCAAGTCTAGGATCGATAATCAAGAGGGTCAGCCGTTCTGCCCAGTTTTGTCATTGCTGACTGTAGGATGACAATTGCAAACGTACTCGTGGAGGTGTTGGAGTGAAGCCGACGAGTGATGTGAGTGAAGCCGATGCGTGATGACAAATACTGTACACCAAAATAGACGCTGGCACTCCATACGTTCGAATTGCCCCCGTACCAAGCGGGATAATTAAACGACCGTGCTCACATTTAGAAAGTTCCAACACTATTAAGTTCTCTTTTAATCCTTCCGCTTCTTCTATTTCATCGATCGTTGCCTGACGAGACTCTGATACAGTCATCAGCGAACATGTGACTCATTCACCAGCCCCACGCTTCCCATACGGTCACATCCCTGCGCTCACCGCGCACGCGAGGCACTGGAGACCTTCGGTTTCTTCTATCTCAACGATCGCTGCCTGAGTAGCTCTGATACACATTAGCGCGGAGGGAAATCGCATTGATGACCATATTTTTTCGGGGGCGATGGCCTACGCTGTGAGTGGGGCGCAGTGGCGACGACCAGGCGTGCTATCCATGAAAAAATCGTGATTATCGAGATGCTGGTGGCAGAACAGCTTGCTCTATAGCTTCGTCTCACAGTCGTGGAAAACAGTTTCCGAGGGCTCGGGTCAGCCAACGCAGACAACGACGATCTGGGCCAGCGCCATCTTTGCAACCATTATACATCTTCCTCCCCTCCTTCTACTTGTTATCCCGAGTTCGCGTTGCCGCGAGTAATCTATCCAAGGGACACTTACCCGCTGCTGCTTGCACTATGGACGTCTCCGAGTAACACATCCCGTCTCCTCGCGTCCACTCCAATTAGCCATACTTTTCCGTCTCCCAAACGACACATTACTCCCTTACTGTTTTCCTCGGATTGCCATCGGGCTGTCGTGGACTCCGGATGGTTTCCTGTTGTCCCAAAGTGTGGGCTGGGGCTACCCGCTTGTTCAACCACTGGGCACTTTACGAGTGGAGTGGTGGACGTAAACCCCTTTCGTGATCTATCTGATTGCTTCCGGAGTGCGTCCGGATCTCAATGTTCATTCACGCTTCTCAGAGGATACAGACGGGAGGTGTCCGACTCGCTTGTATCGTTGGTTGTATGCATGCTAGACCACGCCCCATAGACCCACTGTACAACGGTTTGACTCGCTATCCTCCCCGCTACCCCTCGCACACTTTTTTTTTGGGAACCTTTGGTGCGACACTGGGCCGGACGGGCGTAGGGGATTGGAATTTTAGGTGAGTAATAGGCTAAAAAGCTCTCTCCGCGTAAATATATCCGGACAGCCCTCCCGCTTCTCGTCTTTGTCCCGCCATCCAGCATCCTCCTTTCATATCCCAGACCCTGACCTTTTTTCCCAGATGGTCATTTTGTACTTGCCTTACGTATCCTCTGTCTTCGTGCGCGTAAAGCCGTCTACGCATCCTTCTCTCACGGACGCCCAGCAACATTTCAGAGACGCACTTATGTGAATGAAGGTGCGCGTCCTGACACGTATCTATCACCACCTTCCAGATGCTCGCAGACAGATCGTCGATAAATATGAAACGAGCGCTGAATGGGGGTGAGAGGTGGTATTGCGCGACATGCAAGAACTTGAACAGAAACCACGAAGATGTAAGGCGGATTCATAGGAACTGGCGGTAGGTGAATGTAGTTACCTTCCCGCCGGGGTTTATCATCGGGGGAGGCTTGGGCGTTTGGGATATTCATTCACCAAACTCTTCTCAATCCTTGTACGTATGCATCATTTGCATGCCCTCCGTTTCCGCGTTCTTGTCACGTCGGTCCGCGGGGATCATCATCCAGGACTGTCTGCTTGGATTTGATCCACTATGTCCCACTGCATCACCCTCTAGTGACATAGCGGAAAGTATATGGTTCTCCCGTAGGCAGCTAACTATGGTGGTCACATTACGTCTTGTCTTGGACCAGATTGATGGGACTTCGAGTGTAAAGGAGAGGGTACACGACTCGAACAAGTATAGCAATGTAGATGGAGGGATCCGTTTCATGATCGTCCAGCGGTGACTGGTGCTTGTCTTACCGCATCTTCTATTCTTCTCTCGTGCTCTCATCAATCCATTCATGACGACGGGTCTAAATCTAGTTTCATGCATTGAGCGAGTTGAACTACATATTCTGACGATAGATCAAGATTGATCTTGATTTGATTCTCTCCAATAGTTAGGTCCATAGTCTAGAAACAGCTCTTCCCCTGCCTTGACCTTTTTATCTAGCAAGAAAAGAAAGAAAGAAAGAAAACATTTCAACACTGACACAAAGCACCATGCATCAACACTCACTTGTGAAAAATCCAATTTGGTGCTCCCCAATGACTACCATGGCTTTTTCAATGCATGTCAGTCCATTAAGGTGGGGAATATTGAAAAGACATACTCTTTGCTATTACATTATCTCTGCCATCTGCCATGTGGTTAAAGAACCTTGTGGCATTACCAAGATGGGCTGCATCAAAGACTGGCAATTGAACATCTGCATTGTCTGGTGTCACTTCAAACAGATAGTTGTATGTGGTATACTTGGCAAGGTCCCTGTGAAAAGTGAATATAAAGACATTGAGAAAATGTGATGGGAAATAAACACACGCCATTGGATCAGCAAGTTGGTTGGTTAGTATATGACCAACATAAGCTATCAGATGTCATTATCAAAGTGTAAAAAAACCATGGTGTAAACAGTACATACTCCCAAGAAATGTATTCTTGTGCATATTCTGACATGCAAATGCACCCCAGCCATGTTTTCCCTGTTTGATTTCAACTGGCTACCCAAATAATAAATGTGTTTAATTCAAAGTCAAAACATTCACCATACCTTGCTAGTCAAGCATTGAATCTTGGTATTGGTACATGGTCTCCCAGCATTACCTAGACAACAAAGGGAATTCATCACTCAATACCTTCATGGATACCTCCTCTTACCTCTGTAATAATCAATTAGTAACTATGATATGATATATCTTCTCACTTGCCTAGCATCACAGTTGATACATATACCTGGAATACACTCTCTGTCCCTTCTTGCACAAGAACAGGTTTCAGGTAAACATTTTCCATTGACACAATTGCAGCTTGACCACTGTCTATCACCTAATCCAATAAACTATATATTACAGCCCAAGCTCAAAATACTCACATTTCACTCCACACCTACACATCAATGAGCAGTGCTGTTTTTTAACATGACAAGGGCAATGATTGCCTGTGCATGGACCAGGATGAGCACAAGCCTCTGGCCTAAAGGTGGATTAACTTGGAATAGCTCTCAGGAAAGAATTAAATAATTTCTCTCACAGCTCACAGCTAGAAATGGATTCTGTATCAACTACATTCCACTTAGGCAATGTTCAGAGCTAACTGAAATAATATAGACTCACCAAATCTTAGTCTCTCTTTGGTTCTCCTTCTTTGTTGTAATTGACTATGTTCCCCTTCTGTGTCAATGTCAGTCAATGAATTACCTTGCATATCAGGGGGGACTGGGGGAAGAATCATATGATCTGGAAACAGTTGTAATCTTTGTACAAAAATCTAGAAATTCCATTAATTCCTAATTCTATAAGCCACAACTGTTATAAGAATAACTCACCTGTCTGCATGGTTTAAGACATATGATTGCCAACTGACAGGGAGACAAATCTGGTGCAATACCAAGAATAGTTCCTAGTGTGCCCATGGAGCCTGTGTGATGAGGAGAGGGAGGTAGAGTTTCCTATTGTCCTGGTTGAAAGGATCATTGTCAGACTTCTTGTGGTAATACTCACCATAAACCTGTCAAAATCCTGTATGTGCCTGAAACAATTTGGGCTACATGGGACTCCTTCAGACAATATCACATCCTGTGCAGTTATCTGGGGCTTTTTGGAAGGAACATAGCTGTTGGCATGTCTTCTACCTTTTCATACTTTCCAAACAAAATTATCCAACAATAGTGGTACCAACATACCATGGGTTCCACACAGTGAGTGTAGGCAGTTTATGCTTGGACAGAAAATCTTGAGATTGGACATCAACCTTTGACTTAGATCATTTGGATCAGGGGTGCAGACAGGGGCGGGTAGTTGCTCCTCTTGCATGTCCTGAAATCTGAAGGCACCTGGCCAATGAAGCACATCTCTGATGATGGCATTATAAACGATTCCGGAAGAAATTCCGGTGCCAGTACAAGAACTAACCTCTGTGAGCACGCCCACAGCAACCCTGAATTGTGTTCAACACGGGATCGCGTGAATATTCCCATACGGTCAATATCATGTATATCAACATCATGCATGGTCTGTAGTCTTCTGACGGCTTCCAGTTCAATCATCTCCGCTGCCGCACCCAAGCAGTCCTCAATCATGACCACGGGTGCAAAAAAAAAAGATGCCAGCTTACCATCGGGATCAAACGGGGTTGCCCACTCCAAGGTGTCGAACTTGGTTTGATATTCTTGAGCTGGAAATTGGTCGTCATCGGCGTACGGCACAAATTGTAGAGTCTCCTCGTGGGTGGCATCGGCGAGGATGCTTCTAGATGCCGGGGTACACGACTCGTAGGGTGGGTGAGGTGGGTACGCGTCAGTGGTGATAACGGGTATCGACGCATACGTCGTCCTCTTATGTGCATCACCATCCCTGCCAGAAGCGAAGTGAGTGACGGACATCACCACGTCGTCCGTCGCGTTCTCCGTCTTACAGGATACCCTATCCTGGGAATCATCGATGAGTCGCGTCACCATCGCCTTTGCGACGCGGGCGACCTTCCGTTCAGAAGCGAGGATAGTCTGGGTGACAGTCCCGAGGATCTCTGCGCAATAGCCGGGTTCCCAGGCGTAAAATTCATCCCAGACTTCTTTGTAGACTGACCGACCGAGTTCTTTGAGCTGGGCGGATGATCGTGGGGGAGGGTATTCGAGGGGGGGTATTGAGCTTGAAGTGGGTGTCGCCGAAGTTGGGGAATCGGGCTCAGCGCGATCGATGTATGCGAACGGGTCCATTGCTGGTGGATTGATTCTATCGGGATATGATGGTAGGGGTAACTGGGGTGATGGGTTAAAAGTCCTCGAGCGCGTGGCTCCTAGCAGAAGGCCGACAGCAAGTACAATCCGTTGAGCGTCGTTCCACTCATCTAGTGGCGCGGTGGCCAGTGAGTAGGTAGGAGAACACACCGACTCGCGATCGCGGTACTGCAAATGCTCACGGGGTGCTTGGTCGGCTCCCCAAGTAACGTGAGGCTGATATGAAAGCGGTCGCAGTGGTAATGTGGTCTCAACATTCGGTTGGTCGCCCTAGGTATAATCTGTAATCATCTATCTACGTCGGTACTCAAGTACTCATACCCCCTTGCCTCATCCCGTCTGTGTCGCGTCTTTGGCAACCGGCATATGCCCACCACGCTTCCCAAACTGGCCGTCCCTCATCTCCCTGACCCTCTTAATGCCTCCATAAATATCCTCCTCCGTCGGCGCCTTCTTCTCGCCCACCCATTCGCGAATCCACACGCGCAAGGCACCATACTCCGTTCTTGGAGGTACGTCCACATGTTCCATCGTTCTTGCCTTCTCCACGTTCGTCCTCTCAGCTGCATTTGCGCTTTCCGCTACCCTCCCCGTTCCGCGTCCCCAGCCTACCCACCCATCCTCGAATATCGGCCCTCGCAACCCAACCTCCATCCAAAATACGAGTGCAACCGCGAGCGTCTCAGTCTTGGGCGTCACACCCAGCGCCCGCATCCAGATGAGCACCTCTGGAATTTCGTCCGCGCGCGACGAGAGTCCGAGGAGGGAGATATACGCAGCGAAGGTGCTCTCCGAAGGCATTACCGTGGGGAGTGGGGGGCCCATCCTTTCGGCGCCGACGTCGGATAGTGCTGTCGTCGGTCGCTCCGCACCGAGCGTGAGATGAGGGGGAAGGAAGCGGTTTGGACGACCTGAAAAGACCCTGGCTAGCTCTTGAATAATGCTCTCGCCTCCCTTGGCTCGTGCACTCGTCACCCCACCTCCGAAAGATCCGGCCACACCTCGTAGTGCTGGCCAATTTCCAAGAATCATCCCTCTGAATATAGACCTTGCGACGTCCGTCGAGCGACGGTTTGCCCAAATGCCTACAACGGACGGCGGTGTTGGTGTTCGGAGGAGGGTGCGGAGGCCAGCAGTAAGCCTTTCGCGAGACAGGGGAGAGTCGTGGACTCCAGCCTCTACACCGATCTGTTCTGTGCTCTCGGGATTAAGGCCGGAGGCAGATGCGTCGTTCTCCATCTCGCGGTCCCGGTTTTCTGGGAGTCGCGTGGTCTTGTATGGAGTCATCATGGGGGCGATAGGTTCATCTTCCTTTTTGAACAGTCTGTTGTCAGCGATGTACCAACTCATAGCTCCCTTCAAACTCTGTCCGTCCATTTTTGAAGCCTGCATCGCTGCCTTGAGTAGTATGCGAAGCATCAAGTTAGTCGGGGGGACGAAATACAAAGATGTCAGGTGTGTCCAGATGTAAAATATCGCGTCTGGACGGCGCATGCGGAGGAGAGCAGTAAAGAGAGCATGGACGGGGTGAACCTTGAGATAGGGGGAGGTAAAGGCTCGGGCGGGTGCGGATTCAGGAGATGAATTTAGTGTTGGAGAGCCTGGCATCACCGGTGCTGAGCTGAGGGGAGAGGGTGATACCTCCTCGATGTCCCTCCTGACAGCCTCGTCAAGCAGGTACAAGGCCTCCTCGGCACGTCCACTCTGAACGAGCACATCGATGCCCACACAAAGCGCTTTTCTATCGATCCTCATCTCACTTTCCTCGTTTTTGCCCCGTGCGCTAACCACCTCCCCGACGAGCTCGTCCCATAACCTTTGTGCATCTTCCAGAGCGTTCCTCCACAACAAGCCTTGTATGACCACCGTATAAGTAGCTCTAGTCGGCTTGTATGCATTAGTCCCCTCCTTTGTTGCCTCGAATAGCTCGAGCAAGGAGTTGGCCGAGAGCGTGCGGTCATGAGCGCCAGCATAGAGAGTTGTGGTCCAGTCATAGATATCTATGTTTGACTTGCTGGCCGCGTCACGGAGGGATCTGGGGAGGGAAGGAGGGGGAGACTGGCGAGATCTGATGAGATCAAGCTTGAGCAGATGGTGGAAGTATCGGAAAGCGGACTGACGGTCATCTCGCATAGCACGGAGGTAGTGGGTGTTGGCCTTGTGAGCTGTCCCTTGAATGTGTTCGTCGCCCGTGTCACCTTCAACTAGGTCGTCCCCAGCGGTATAGGGCGGGACGATGCCATTTTCTAGACACTGCTTCCTAATGGCATGCAGGCAATATGCGCTTGGTTGCGCCCAGCCTAATGACGCGTATGCTCTCAGCCGTGCTTCCGACTTTTCGGCTTGCCCGGGGGAAAGGCCTCGGCGGCGAAAATAATCCAGAAGCTGGGGTGAGCGGAAATTATCCCTGATCAACACCCTCTCGGTGTTCGGCCAGAGGGTCAAACCTCTGCTTTCCATCTCTTTCAGAATGTCGATAGCGACACTGGCAGCCACTCGTGACCTATCAAAGAGAGAGACGGCCTGAAGGAGTGTGTTGAAGTGAAATGATCCATATGTATGCGGATGAGGAGGAAGGCCGATGAGGTGTGATGTTAGTGGCCGAAGTAGAGACACGAGTGAGAAATAAGCAAGAGAGTGGGCTATGAGGATAAACAAGGGAAAGATATGGGACTTGTTTATGGGTGGACAAGGCGGTGGGGTAGATGTAAGAGGGAGAGCAAGGTCATACATGGCTGACTGGGCATCGCTAGGGTATCTGATTTTATGTGAGGCGAGGGCGAGGACGACCCACGATGGCGTATGGTGGGGGGCATGCTGGACACGCGTTCGCTGCAGCAAGTTCAGCGCGCGTTCAAAAGTGGGAGAATACACAATGGGAGACCAATGCGACCATTCGTCAGACGATATTCCACAGCGCCGGAGGACATCTCGCAGGATCGGGTGATGCGGATCGGGGCAACGGAGGAGGGACACAAGTTCCCAAATGGGTTCCTTCGTGACCCTGAGGGAAAATTTGGAGAATCCGAGGGTGCGCTGTTCGAGGGGCGCGACGGTGAGCAGTGACGAGATGCGCCGACTGTGGACGACGACGAGCTGAATACGAGGACATGGGCGAGAAATACTCTGCATAAGCTTTAATGGTGTCAGTTGGCAGACAAGAGCAGGACGAGAGACATACGGTGCCCGCCACGGTAGCGCAAAGACGGCTGGACGACGGCGTGCTCGACGTCGAGGACAACTCAACCCGTTTCCGAGCACGCCACAACGACAACAGGGCCAAGCAAAGACGGTCATTCATGCTCCGCTGTTTTTGCAGTTGGCGTTCTTTACTCTCGACCACATTTCTTCCGCACCCGCAAGCACCGAGAGCAGAAAAGGACCAGTCATGCCACGCATTCTCTTCGTTAGCGGCTTCCATCCATCCACGCGCGCGCGCGACCTTGCATACGAGTTCGAACGGTATGTTCAGTCTCGTGACTTTTTTCCCCCAAATTTTCATCCAGCCGTTCTTGTTCGGCAGCTATGGTCCCCTTGTACGATGCGACGTACCAGCGCCACGCAACCCGCATGCCAGTTCTAACCCGTGAGTGCTTCCCCGATTCATTTCAGCCCCTTGCCCTATCCAGTGGACGCGTGCGTTCTACGGACTCGCGATGCCTCCACCGTCACAACACGATACAAACGCGAGCGAGACCTGACCTTGAGAATGTGACTTCGTCGATGCCGATCCTTATCTCGTGGGTTCGTCGTCGTTCGCTGCCTCACCGTTCGCGATACTTGCGAGTTGCGCGGAGAAAACGTGTCTTCGGCTACGAGTTCCGTTTCATCATTTCGTCGATTTGTCGCTCTTTCGAGTCTCACAAAACCAGTCTTCGAACGATCGCTCAATCCCGCGTCTCGTAGCTATGCATTCGTCGAGTTTCGCAGCCAACGTGACGCCGAGGATGCTTACTACGACATGTAAGTACCCTTTACCATCCGTCCTCACTTGCTAACCCAGCTGTGTCACGAAGGCACGGAAGATACTTCGAAGGTTCGCGGTTGAGCATCCAGGTTTGTCCTTTGCCTCAGCAGCTTGTCTTCATTCTCACCCTATTCCAGTGGGCTAAGAATCCACCTTCTTCTGTCTGGCGCTACGATAGGCGTTCCTCTCCTCCCTACCGTTCCAGTGGCGGACGTGACCGTTCTCGTAGCCCCCGTCGCCGTCCCGACGCTCGTGAGGAACGCGATTACCGTAGCAACGGCGTCGACAGGGAAAAAGACTTACCCGATAGAGACCGCGAAACCAGAGACACGAGAGACAGAAGGAGACGCAGCAGGTCCCCTGAAAGAAGGCGGAGCCCTACACCTGTTGACAGGAGGAGGGGCGAAGACAGAGACCGGGGTGCGAGGACTCCTCCTATGGAGGACGTCAAAAAAGATTTCGATGAACGGGAAAGGGAGAGGGTTCCCGCTCAGACCCCTCCTTACGAGCATTGAACTCTGGATGTCCAACATGCTGGTGACGTCGGTTAGTATCCGGATTTGTTCCTTGGCAAAACTTTACAGTCGTTCTGTTTCTTATCTCGCGAGTTTTGTCCTTGTTATGCACGAGTGTCTGTCGTATAGTACACCTCTTTCAATGCCAAATGATTCTTTCACTGTGTGCGACGGCCTTCCATTGGCCGCAGCACCGCGCGGTCTAGTTCCAGACAAGTATTGATGGTACACTCTATTTTGTTTTCCAACATCCATCATGCAGCGTCTACGGCGAGTGCCAACTATTGATGATCTCAAGGTATGCGAATCCTGCGCGCGCAGCCCGTAGCGAACGTTGACCGGCTCGATGACCAGGTTAAGCTCTGCTACATTTGTCGAGAGGAAGAGCGGTACGACGGTACATCGTTTGAGGTGGTATCCTACCATGTCAGCTCATCAGTTGTCCACAGCCCCAGGGTCCCCCCCTCGCGCATGGACACATCCATGCACCTGCACCCTCATAGCCCACGAATCATGTCTCCTCCGCTGGATCCAGTCTTCCCAGTCCACCCGCTCGCGCGCTTCCAACGCTCTCAAATGCCCCCAGTGTGGCACCGCCTACGAATTGACGAGCTCCAATCCGCGGTTACTCCGCTGGTTTGATATGGGAAACAGGGCCTTGTCCATGATCGGGAGAGTCGTCAGCGTAGGGAGCTTGACCGTCATCGTCATCAGTCTCGGCACCGGTGCGTGGCTTAGTCTGACCTCGGGGCAACGCACATGTCGACGTTTCTCCTACAGGGCTATATATACTGAGTACTGCATATGGGGCCTATGCGGTGCGTGAATTACTTGGAACAGAGTGAGCACTTTTCTGTTCCAGTGTTTGATTCTAATGGCTACTCTGACGCCGCCCATGACCAGAATGTTTGATATCCTCCTGACGGACGATCCATCCAACTGGCCATGGCACAGTTTTATCAACCTCCCTCTGATCCCTCTCGCCCTCATCTTCTCCCGACTTCCCCTCAAAACCAACGTCACTCCACTCGTTCCACTATTGCTTGCATGGTCGACAAGTACGCCAGTAACGGGGGATGGTTTGAACAGGTTCAGTGTTGCGTCAAGTACCAGCGATGCTTCGTCTACTGGGCATTCTAGCAAAGACTTATTTCCTCTCCTCCCCCACTGGCCACCGCCCCCTTTTGTCCTTGGCCTATTCATCTTTCCGATCGTTCGGGAAGGCTACAGGCGAATATTCTCACAGTTTTCGAGATGGGTGCTCGATTCAACACCGGGGCCTGGTGGTGGAGAGCATGGCCAGGGTCAGAGAGGAGAGCGGGGTGCGCCGCACATTTTAATGGATGCTGCAGCCGAGGATGAGCCGTTTTTGAGGATTCGAGTGAATGCGCACATCGACGAGGAAGACGAACCTGCCCCTCCGGGCGCCCTCCAAGGCGGGCGCGCGAACCGTGGTCCAAGGCAAGGCAATAATGGGGGTGGCATCAATGACGGTGATCCGAACGACGACGGCCCTGGCGATGCAGTAGCCGTGGCCGAGAACACGATTCGAGTCTCGGGCACGTCGCTTGGCCGGTTGATTGGCGGAGCGTTGATCATTCCCCGCATATCGTCCATGATGGGCTCGCTGCTCTTTTGGATATCCAAGCGTTCGGCGCTGTTGCGCAAGTTGCTCGCTGTGCGACCACCTTTGCAGGCAGTGGGGCGCATCGGGCCACTAGGCCTGACTACTGGGACGGGCGCACCGCTTGGGGCTGTCTCGCGTGCGATGTTCAGAGGACAGCCATTTGGGGAGATGGGGTTGATGAAGCAAATTGGGGTCGCGGGTATGCTGGGCTTGAGCGTGGCTTGGCGGGGGACGTACGCATGGGCCGAATGTGATCCCGTTTGGTGCGTTTGGCTTGCCTCGATTATTAGCGTCCGTAGGAGGGCAGGAACTAACGTGTTTGCTCCTGGTGGTGTAGGTGGCGAAACTCGCTGGGGCTTGGGTTGTTCACTATCGTAAGCGATCACGCTGGCGGGTGTAGGGTGCGCTGATGCTAACGGATGCACGTCAGGCCAAGGACTGTCTACACCTCTTCCACCTCTATCTTACCAAACGTGAGTTAGAGAGCCGGAGGGTGAAGAACCGGTCGTTTGAAGGTGTGGACATTCGAGAACTCGATCTCATCGACCCGCAGGCGCACGAATGATGCGGGTGCCATGGGCAGGGTGCGCCGGAAGAAGCTTTTTTTCTTTTTAGTTCGCGCCTGCGTTTCAGCGGTCGACTGTTCTTTCTTTCTTTTTCTGTTCACATGCTTTGCTTTGTTGTAGTACTAATAAATACAGACGAATACGACAGACGTTCTTTTCAAGGTGGTGTAAACGGGTTTGATTGTCGAACAGTACAACTCTTGAGACACGGTGCCCTCTCTCGCACGGCGCCTGGTGTACGCTCTGTCGGCCGCGTGGACCTGCTTGTCTGGTGCGACGTCGCGCATGACAGTGGAGATGTGGGACCACACGACCAGGGAGACTGGGAGCATCCCACCCGGACGAGGTGGCGCAGGGCCGGGGAAGAAAAGACACGAGACGGACTCGTGACAAAGAGCAACGCAGTGGTCACGAGCCGCCGGGCTGTTCCGCCAAACACCCACTCAAAAAGGGCGTTCGTCTCGTCCATTTGGACCAGTAGCCTGATCATTGTCTTTTTCGGACCACCATCCACTGGTGCGCGATACGAGCCCTGGCGACTCATTGGCACCATTCGACCGCTCAACTTTGGCTCTAAGCAGTTCGGTGATATCACGGTTGCAACGCACCCAGTCTCTCGCGTTCTGGCTTCGACCGAACTTACTGACACGTACTAGGCGACCCTGCTCGGCTCGGCTTTGCTGGGTATCCGAGTTCGCCCATTCGTGCGCCTGAAAATGCATAGCAGTCAACGGGACGTGTGTAGGGTCAGATTAGCCGTCCGAGTGAGTCATGCAGTGTGATCACCGCAAGCAAACGGAGTTTTTCTATGCAAATGAATACGACACGGATGCATGATCGGAGAACTAGATGAATACGACAGGGGCGAGGGAGCTTTGTATCAGTCCAGCTCCAATACCGTACCCCGCTGTACGCTTCCCCAACCTGTCGGATAGGGTAAGTAACCTAGACGTACATTTGCAAGGAGGAGAGGGAAAAACCACAAAAAGAGAAAAACAAAAACTCACCTACAAGCCGCCAATGTTTCTCGATTCGTCGTGAGAGTGCAACCTTCTCACCGACCTCGGTGCACGCGGGCGACGTTAACTGAATCTTGGCAAGATCACCTTTGACACTCAAGACGCGTCCGCCAGTGGAGGTGGAACCGATGTTGATCAGTAGCAGCTCGTTCTTGGTCAGCTTGGACACCTTGGTCTGTTTTTTGTCTTCTGTCCGGACACCGAGAAGTCGGCGAAGCAAGAAGAGGCTGATTTCGAGTTCTAAACCGAGGCATAAGGGATAGTTAGTCACGAGGTAGGGAAGAAGGGGGAGTCGCACCTGTGTACACCTTTGGAAGTTTCCCGACAGCGCCTAATACCTGTCCCACTAGTCGATCCGCACGACAGAGCGTCGGGTCGATTTTAGTTCCGACGCCAATCAGCCCGCCAGGTACGGCAAACGAGAGGTGGTTGTTCTCAGCGTGCAACGAGACGATCTTGCTAAAGATCGGTTTGCATCTATTTCTTCCCGCGTTATCCTTTGTCACAATTCCTGGTCTAATCTCGACTTCTTGTCCGAGGTGGAGGACGCCAGTAAGAATAGAGCCACCAGCGACACCTCCTTTCAGCTCGTCGACTTCGGAGCCGGGCTTGTTGACGTCGAAGGAACGGATGACGATGAGGCGCGGGTCAGAAGTGAAATCTCGGTGTGGGATGGGGATGCGCTTGACGATGTACTCGTTGACGGCGTCAATGTTATATTTCAACTGGGCGGATATAGGTACGATAGGTGATGACTCTGCCACAGTGCCTAGTGCAGTCATGAGTCAGAAGACCCCGTGGGAATGGATCAACATGCCTTTAACAAATGCAGCGATACTTTTTTCATGTTCCAATGCTTGTGTTTCCTTGATCAAATCGACTTTGTTCTGTAGAATGATGATGTGTTCTAGTTTCATGATCTCGACGGCGGCGAGATGTTCCGAGGTTTGTGGCTGAGGACAGGTTTCGTTGCCGGCGATGAGCAACAATGCAGCGTCCATGACGGCAGCGCCGTTAAGCATGGTAGCCATAAGAATGTCGTGTCCTGGACAGTCGACAAAGGAGACGTGTCGAATGAGTTTCATGCGGTGGCCACAGCCAGGTCGTTCGCAAGGCGGGTTGTCCTCCTTGTCGGAGCGATATGATCGGTAGCAACCCGGTCGTGGGCATGCTTCGTTTTCGCATTTATATATCTAACGGAAAGTGTGGCAGAGATCAGTGGCTCAGGCTACGAAGGACAAACGCGCGGTAGAGGTGGAGTAGGGGGGAAAAAGGGACGAACTTTGGCGTTGGCGTAACCGAGTTTGATAGTGATGTTCCGTACGAGCTCGTTTTTGAATCTGACGGTCATGACCCCAGAGATTGCTTTTACGACCGTCGATTTACCGTGTGCGACATGTCCAATCGTGCCTACGACGCAGTAGTCAGCATCGGCCCACAAAATACGTGTCTGGTCCATCTACCCAAGTTGATTGTTGCCTGTGATCGTGCACAAATCGATCAAGCCACAATTTGCGGATGGAAACAAGGAGCGAGGCGTACCTGCTTGGAGATGACCTCGGGGGACAAGGGCGTAAGGGTGGATGGATCGACATCAACCTTGGGAATGTCCTCGACTTCGTCGTCGCTCTCCTCTGATTCGGACTCATCGTTGCGTTTTTGGAGTGTTTCCTCGTCCGACATGGTGGTCTCGGTGTAAGCCTTGCCGAGTGTCGCGATCGGTGACAGATAATAGTTTGGTGAGTTTGATCAGAACGAGACCCCCACCAAGGGAGGGGTCATATATCACGTAATACATGCCGCTTTCTCATAGGTGGGGTTTCCTTCACTGTAACGGCTCTGGCTCGCGTTCGGTGGGTTCCAGAATGAGCGGACACCAACACAAGAAACGTTCACCTCTCCCATCATCATCAAGTCCCCCACCGACGGCACAAGTACCGCTACCTGAATCCACAATTGAATTGTGCTTTCGGACTGCTATTGTCACTTAACATGATGTTGACAACAGGTATGTGAGGTCCCTCCCATACATCCCCTCATGACCGAGGGCAGTTGCTCCTGATATCCCAATTGTACATGCCAGACATGCGCCCGACCTAAGAGTGTTTGAATCACTCATGTCATGTAATCCAGGCAGTCACCCACAAGTACTGTGCTAACCCAGAGATCCCCAGTCTGTCTGGTCACTATTCCCTACCAGTATTTCCAGTCCTACTGCTTTCCAATGTGTGTGCTCACTCACTGATGTTGGTGAGTGCTGATTCCCGAAAAAAGTGAGCATAGTTCTGTCACACACACACCTATAGTGGCCAAGCAAATCCTGCAGCAACACCATCCTAAAACTGTTTGAGACTCTGCCTGCTCTTCTATTGATGGTCAAGAATTTGGTGAAGTTCAATGAACCTCTCTGAGATTTGTTGCCATGACTGCTTGCTGGCATTATTACCCTGAATGGACTGACTTGATCTCCAGGAATCTCACAACCTTGGTAGTTGGCATCTGGAATGTATTGTGTTTCAGATCAAGCTGTTGACTGTGTATTCAAGGCTCTCTTGAATGGCCCTTGTGTTGTAATATCTGTATTTGAGATGTGGCAGTACATTTACTGCTTATGTAAGCAGTGCTACATTGCAGCTAGAATACTGTAATTTTACCTTAGTGATTAGACACTAAGCTTCCTACAGGTAATGGCTAGTAGCAATATAGTGATTAGACACTAAGCTTCCTACAGAGCACAGCTACTATTTCAAAAACAATATCTACTATTTCCCATGCTCTGCAGTGCCTCAAAATCACACAAAAAGCAGAGATGCTACTCTTTGTTGATGAAGCTGTGAAGGATCAAAGAACTTCGTCTCGCCTGTGTGGATGGTCAACTCAAGGACAACATTGTTATGGTACCTGGTACTTCATACGTGGTGTACGCTATTCAATCCTTCCTGCCATCACATTAGATGGTATAATCAGCTATGACATTATTGAAGGGCCAGTCAACGGCACACACTTTCAACAATTCTTGCAGGAATGTGTGGTATGTAACCTCTGTTTTCATTACAGAAAGATAATAGACATTACTCTAGATGCCTTACACCACTGCATATCCTGGCCCGCATAGCGTCATTATCATGGACAACTGTCACATCCACCATAGCAAAGAAGTCTGGACGCTGGTGGAAGACATGCACCATAAGTAAAATCATCACAGTACATTATGCTCTACTGACTTATCTTAGTGTGTAAACTTATCTACTTGCCACCATACTCACCCGATTACAATCCCATTGAACAAGCATTTTCAGCGATCAAAGCTTACTTGTGCCGCCATGAGGGAGATCTGTCTGTGATGACAATCATTTGCGCTTGTCAGAGCATTACCCCAGACAAGGCTGAGGGCTATTTCCGCATGTCTGGATATATTGCATAGTGTACAATGTAAATTTTTACATAGTACTATTGGAACGGATGTGTATTGTCCTCGTCCTCTTCATGGTCCTCAATGACCACAAAACCCTGTGGGACAGGAAGCCACTGATTCTGTGTATTGCACTTGTAATATAGATCATAATCAGCATTTGGATCAGCATCACCTGCCTCCATCATTGGCCCAGTAAAGCAGCAACCTCTGCTGTCATGATAGCGCTTTTCATATGTGACCTTTTTCTTTTGTGGTGGAGTCACAATCTGGATCCTATTATTGATTGGCTTGGTGTCTGAAGAAGTTGATCTGGTGCCGCTCCGTTTGTGCTTTGCTTCCTGACCATTCCACCAGGCAATGCTACATCTTTTGAGATGAGCGATATCACCTATTGAAATGCCAATTCGGCTTAGTGTCTTCTCATCCACATCAGCAAGGATATCTGGCCCAATATTTTCGAGCCTAAGGGGTTCCTCATAGTGGGCCGAATCCTCTACACTGAAGTAGGTTTCAGCGTAGGCAAGGAAGCGTTTGAGATGCGAAGGCGACAGTGGTGGTGGCAGTGCTGGAGCGGCCGGCTTGTGAGGTGTTACTGGGGGCAGATGCTGTACCATTGGTGGATTGTTGGCGGTGACGGACTGGGCAGCCGCTGCAGCAGGCTGAGTAAGGCCAGAATTCAAGTTCGTGAGTGCTTGCAGTAAAAGGACCAACGTCAATGAATTGACGTCCAAACCATTTGGCAGTGCTTGCTGAGATGGTTGGGTCTTTCAGGACAGATGCAGAGGCGTCCCCTTTATCACCAGGTTGAATGACTCAATGTTTTATGGAGTGCTTAGTGTAGCTTGGCCTGCATCCTATATCCAAAATGTGTTAGTTTTCTAGCGATGCGGCAATGAAAAGAATTACCAGCACACAACACCAGTCCATAATCAAACTAGGTGTGAGTACAACTGGTCCTGATGGACCCATGTATGTGTATCCATCCTCAAAATCATTCTTGTAACAAGTTTGAAGCATGAGGCACCATTGCATGAGACGTGCATCCAAGTCCAAAACCTTCAAACTCTATGAATCTATAGTATTAGCATCTGAGTAGTGTGCAACAGGAATGTACATACCACACCAGCTTCCATGATGGGTCCAGTCTTGTCCTCTTCATCCTCTACCACACCAGCACTCAATATCAGGAGCTTTTCAACGTCCTTCATATCAACAAATATCTTTGTGTTACTAGTATCGTGTTCACATATCTTTTGTACCATTTCTTTGTAGTCAGACTCATTATCAATGTCCATTCCGTCACCAGAGTGCTGACTGGTACACATCAGTTAGGCTGCCAAAAAGATAAAAAAAAAACTGACCCTTTTGACTTCAGCAGCATGTACTTGAATGGGAAGTGACACTTTGCTGACACCTTGTACTGCTCCTGTCCATGTTTCTCAAGCAGACTGGTTAGAAAATCGATGTAGTTGTCCTTATTGATAGCAAAGAGCAATTCCTTGACCTTGACCAACTTTTCTTCCTTCACAGTGGCCACTCTGCGAGCACCCCTAGCAGCAGTCTTCTTGAGGAGAGTGTAAACAGTCAGTGATACATTGAATGTACAGATTTTTTCCTCATCCTGAGTAGGCTCCGGTGTCGGCGACATCGTGCTAGCACAGAGACTCAAGCCAGGTGTCACACAAATCACATGTGTGACAATGCCTTCGGGGTCTTGCTTTGGTGATCATTAGCCGATGAGTTTTCTGTGATGCATTTTCCGCAGAGATTTGCAAAGTGCTGTAATCACAGGATCGAACT
>JBBPMH010000388.1:0-29414 GCA_038090235.1 Pulveroboletus ravenelii
GGCATATAAGTCTGTCATGAATTTGGAGACAAACTGAGGTCCTCTATCAGATATGACCTTTTTGGGAGTTTCGTGTAGTTTAAAGACATTATCTCGGAAAATCGTTACCACCCCTTTGGCCGTAATGGAGGATGATATCGGAAACAGATGTATCATCTTTGAAAACCGATCTACCACCGTCAGGATTGCATCTTTCCCTTTGGATTCTGGTAAGGGACCAATTATGTCTATGGATATTATTTCCCAAGGAGTGTTTGGTATTTCATTGGGGTGTAATGGTGTTTGAGCTGGGGCTGTCCGGTTTTTGACTTTTTGGCACTTGTTGCACCCTTGTACATAACACTCTACGTCTTTCCAGAGCCCTGGCCAGTAGTATTTTGTCATGATCAGGTCTTTTGTTCGACGGATACCTGGGTGACCGGCAATTGGGTGGTTGTGATTTTCTTGGATGATCTGCTCCTTGAGTTCTTTCACCGGTGGAACGTATATCAACCCTTCCCAATGTATGAGTCCTTCTTTCTGACTCCATTTTGATCCTTGTTTCATCAACCTTTCTTGTACTCTTGTTTCCGCCTCGGATTGATATTGGGCTATTTGGGTTTTTATGTCGGTTTGGAGTGCTCGAACTTCCGATCGAGAGGAGAAGAAAAAGGCTTGTATTTCTTTCTCCTTGTTGAAGTATCGATCTGGGAGTAGGATTTGCTGCTTATTATCAGCGTTCACCCCCTTTTCAAAATCTGGCCTCCGGGACAGAGGATCAGCAGGATTGGTCCTCCCCGGACGATGCAGGAAGGTGAAGTCATATTCCTGGAGAATTTGATTCCAGTGAGCTTGATGTCGCAACAAATCCTGTGGCTTTCGAAAAAATTCCAGATTCTTGTGATCTACCAGAATTTCGAACGGGTATAGAGCCCCCATGAGATAATGTCGCCATTTGGCCATGGCAAAGATGACTGCTAACATTTCCAAATCTGCAGCATGGTAGTTGCATTCTGCATCATTGAGTGATCATGATATGAATGTGACTGGATGCCAAACCCTGTTTTGAAGTTGGGAGAGGATGGCACCTACTCCTATCCCTGATCCGTCGGTTTTGACACAGAAGGGAGCGTCATCCACTGGCATAGCCAGTGCTGGGGCTGAAGTGAGTGTCGTCTTCAGCTGGTCCATAGCTTGTTGGCAGTCATCTGACCATATGAAATCCTTTTTCTCTGAAGTGAGAGCATTTATCAGGGATCAATCCCGGGCGGCTCAAAGTGAACAACCAAGGAAAGCCTGCGGCTACTAATGTCAGTGAAGACAAGAGCAGAAGGATGAGAATTCCAAGTATGAGTAGGTACATCCTACGAATACTGGTTAAATACTACTATACATGTGGTAACTTACATAATACGTTCTAGACCCATGGAAACCCTATAGTAATAGAAGGAGCGGAAATGAATAAAGAAGCAAGACGGAGATTAAATAGAAGCAAAGGAATGGAAGGGAAGCATAATGACCCTGAACAGCCCTTAGCCCAGATAAGCCCTACGCCCTAGAATGGAATGACGTAGTGTGACGTAGCAATGACGCAATGCTGACCAAAGCATGATGTCACAGGGAATGACCTAGACCAGGAACGGAACGAGGTATAGATAAGATAAGAAGGGAAAGAATAGATAGGGGTATAAGCCAGAATCACTGTCGTGACAATATGGGTGCGTGCATCGCCTCCATCCTTTAGCTTCAAATCATTTAGTTGCTGCTGCAGGTCGACACCAACAGTTAAGGATTGTTTCTCAAACATGTCTTTCAGAGTGTCGAAGAATTCCTGAGTGGTTTCTTTGTGCATGACATGAGCATAAAGAGTGTTTGGTAGGGTTGTCGCAATGATGTGTCGAGCCAAGGCGTCCTTCTCAAGCCATGTATCTAGATCCTTCTCATATTTCTCAATAGCTTCTATCTCATCAGCAGTGGTTGGTATCCATGCAAGAGATTTGCCAATTGCGGGATTGGTTGGGTGGCACTTTGTACCATCAAGGTAGCCACGGAGGCCTTGAGTGGCAAGTGCGACCTGTAGTCGACTCTTCCACAGGACCCATTCCTTTCCGGCTGTGTCAAGCTTAGGAAGTTTAAGATCTTCGATTTTCGAATAGGACATCTGAGAGGACTTGGGCGATACTACTTTGTTTCTTTTAGGCCTTTGAGCCGGGGCTCATAACCTATAGAATGCAGTAGGACTCAGTACTGTAATAGACAGTTACTGTATTCATCATACCTATAGAACGCAGTAGGACTAAGGTATGTAAGTAGAAGATCTGGCCTAAATAAATGAGTGGCTCACCTCAGTACTGTAGTAGACAGTTACTGAGGTGTAGTGCACCCGAAACAAAGTATAACTATCAAGCAGAGTCATTACATAATCAAAGTACCGTATAACTCCTACAGCTTGAGCATTAGACATGGACATCAACACTGACACTGACAGCAACATTGATGATAGCAACTATGACAGTGACATGTAATTATCAAAATATACATTACTACAGATAAATACAATATGTGAAGTATGGTTAGAGACAGCCAGATGAGTCCAAGTATGAAATATCATAAAAATTGTTGTA
The DNA here is from genome assembly GCA_038090235.1 of Pulveroboletus ravenelii. Taxonomy (NCBI): domain Eukaryota; kingdom Fungi; phylum Basidiomycota; class Agaricomycetes; order Boletales; family Boletaceae; genus Pulveroboletus; species Pulveroboletus ravenelii. Next base: position 2,604 of record JBBPMH010000388.1, read on the forward strand.
GTCCATCAGCAAGGCATCACCACTACCAACAACACTGACAGGCAGATTTCTGATGTCATGGCCTGAAAAAAGAGTAAATGTTGAGTCTGTCAAGCATGTCCTGTCACCATAGAGAGCCACACTAGTTTCCAACTTGTTGCTAGGGAAAATGGGAGGCAATGGTGTGGTAGTAGCCAGTAACAATGGTGTAGACAACAAGCTTGTCAATCCAGCATGCTTTTTCTGGTACCAGCCTAGCACAAAATTTTGACCAAGAGTTGGGTCCATCAGCTCAGCATACATCTGACAAAAAGAATCATTAGTGAGGAACTCAAGCACAAGCTCAGTATGGATGTTGACATTCAGCCCAGCATTGGTGTTGAGGTGGGCAGTTGCAAGTGACTGGAATGACAGAGGCTGAGTGTCAAGAATGTAACTCTGAGGGTAATTCTGGAACTCTGGAGTTTGGACAGAGCTTTAGCTTCACCATATGTGGTGCACCTTGCCACAAGTCTAGTGCCCTGAATTTACTAGGGGATCAGGCAAGAGTCAGAGTGACCTTGTTGCAAGCAATGAAGGTCAAAGAAGGGTCAGAGGAGAGCTGTCAAGGCTTAAGCAGAGGGTCAGAGGAGAGTGGGGAATATTTGAACTGAAGTATCTATGACAGAATACAGAGTCTTATATATGGAGGATGAAACACCAGTTACTCTAGTGGTGTCATGGTAACTGATGGGACTAGAGCTGTGCTTCTAAGCGAAGCACAGGATTGGAGGGGGCTATGAGGGAGATGGACAGTGTATAGGATAAGTGAGGAATAGAAACATAAGTACAGTAAGACAGAATGATCTAAGTACAGGTCTGGAGAGTCTAGAGTGTGCACTCATTGAGAACACACTGGAGTTTGAGAGAAACAAGGCCAAAGTTGGATCCAGAGGTCAGAGTTGCATATGATATGACACTGAGGGGAAATTGTGGGTGCAATGGGCACAGGGGGGGATCCAGTTGGTGTGAGTAACCCCTACATGCCCATTATCCAATTGTTTGCCTGATTGAGTGCACCTGTCATCCCAGTAATTGCAGCAGCATTTGCCATTGAGGACTCAGTGTGGGTGACTTTGGAGCATTTGGCAGAGAAAGTGATAGATGACAATCTTGTAGGTGTAGCTGATTTTCATGCTTGATTCTTACCTATCAAAATCTTGGGCACTAATGACATGAGGCTCATTCAAGTGGAGGGAGAATGAGGGTATGGTGTGTCCAAGAAAGTGTGATTCCTGCTTTTTAAGGAGGAAAATCCATGACTTTGAGAGTTTGATAAACTGAGCATGTCACAACCATGACAACTTTGCTTGCTCTGCAGGCCATTCCGCTTGTTTCACCTCATACTTAGATACTTTCACTCTTGTTCTGACACTCTGTACTATAGCTCCAACTCTGCTCTGATTGTGGTGCTGGTTGTTCCTAGACCAGTAACTGGTTCCATTCTCCATCTCTCCATTCTCCATCTATGCCACATTCTTGCTTAGCTCCATTCTTCACTTAGTCTACTCTGCCTTTCTGATCTGCCTCCAATGCTATGCTCTCATACATACTGTACCACCTCCGACCTCATGTATATGTAAGTCTGATCCACTGAGGACTTATTCCTCAGTTTGAATATTGAAGTCTCTTAGTCCTTTCTCCTTTGCTGCAGTTCTCCTCTTCTCTGTCCCCCTTTACATCTGATGGATTCCCATCTCTGTCTCTTTGACCCTCCTCTGCCCAATCTCTGAAATACAAAGACCCAGGATCACCAGGGCGCAGTGCTCCACTCCGAGTTGCTGAAGCCAAAGTCCTCACCCCTCTAACCTCCACCCAGTACCTTCTTCGTGTGCTCTCCTGTTGGAGTTAACAGCAGAGTGGAGCAGACCCTGACAGAGCACCAACATGGCAATGTGAATGGCTGCAAGCTAGGTGTCAGGGTCCACTGCTAACTCCAACAGGAAAGCGTGCAGAAGGGGTACTGGGTGGAGGTCAGAGGTTGGAGAGGTGAGGACTGTGGCTTCAGTGACTTGGGGTGGAGCACTGCACCCTGGTGATCCTGGGTCCTCATATTTCAGAGGTCAGGCAGAGAGGGGTCAAAGGGACGGAGACGGAATCTGTCAGATGGGAGGGAGGACAGAGAAGAGGAGAACTGCAGCAAAGGAGAAAGGACTAAAAGACTTCAATATTCAAACTGAGGAATAAGTCCTCAGCAGATCAGACTTATATACAGGAGGGCGGAGGTGGTACAGTATGTACAAGCACATGGTACAGGGGTGGAACCATGTGGAGGAGTATCTGAGCAAGATATAGAGAACTAAGTGAGACTGTGGCATACACAGAGAATGGAGAGACAGAGAATGGAACTAGGTACCAGCCTAGGAACAACCGGCACTGCAGTTGGAGCAGAGTCAGAGCTATTAGTACAGAGTGTCAGGACGAAGAGGAAAAGAGTCTAAGTATGAAGCAGAGTAAGCGGAGTATGTGTGGAATAGAGTGGAGTTGTCATGGTCATGACACTAGGTGCTATGATTGGGTGATGTGATATCTCTCCCAATGTCAAGTAGGCAGTCCAGATCCAGGTCAACATTGTAATCAGATTACCCAGTATTGCTGAGCATCAATTGTGATAAGGTGGAGTGGGTGAAGCTGCCATAGGTGAAGCTGCTGAAGCCAGATGTGTTGGTGAATGGGGTAGAAAAGTGTTGCTCACTTTCATTGTCCTCCAACTCATTCAATTGCATCATACTCTCTAGCTCCAGGTCAATTTGTGATCCTTCTGTGTATGCCTGGCTCCCTGTAGTGGCAGATGATTCAGATAGTAGTGCCTCCATCTTCAAATAGAATGGCCATCCTGTGTTGTGATAATTTGCCAACACCTTGCCCTAAAATTGAGGTTAACACAGGGCTTGAGTCAGACAGTCCAGTTTACATATGTCAATACTCATGGATATGAACTGGTCCCAGGCAAGACTATCCTCTGGCATGTCAGAAATATTTGTGTCATGAGTTATGCTCCACTGACCATGTCCAGAACCATTTTAATATGCCTCAATGGCCCTGTATCTTTTCTTGAGCTGATAATGAGACATGATCAGTGTGGGTATGCCACTGCAAACATGACATGTTATGACTTACTGCCTGGTATTTGATATGGATGTTTGTAGTGTCCTTATCAGCTGCAAGGGAGCAAGCCACCTTAGCAAAAACACTTGTTGGAAAGCTCCCTAACTGGCCAATATTCACCTTCCTCTCAAGGAGGAGATCAATCAGGTGATGGATTTTGTTGTCATCCCAGAGGGCATGTTTCCCTCACCTCTATGCCTGTTAACACATAAGCTGTGATGTCTTGATACTGTAGAGGACAACAAAAGATGAGAAACCAAGAAGAAGTTGGTGCAGGTGATAGGTATTGTAATGCGGGTCGAGATTCAAGGGCATTGGGGAAAATGAAAAATTCAGACTCCACTTACCTGAGTTATGAGGTACCTGACCATGACTGACCATGTCTAGTTGGAGTCCAATAGGAGTGCTTGGAGGACTTCAGAGTGGTAATCTTTGGTAGTTGTCTCCATATTAAATTGATGCTTGCTCCATTCTCTATGTGCCCACCTCTGCACAGTGTCATGACTGACCCTGATATCTTTGTATCCAGATTTCACCTTCTACTTCTTCTCAACATCTTTGCAAATCTTCCATATACTTTGCCTTTCTAAGTGTGATTTAAGCATCTCCTCTTGATATATCTTGATAGTCTCAGCCAAGGCTTCTTCTTGTTTTTCAGCCTGTATCCTATGTTTTTTAGTAATGGAATATGCATGACCCACCATTTTGACTTGCAAAATTTGCAATGTTGGATTTTTTAGATGTTCCACAGTGAGACTTCCTTTTTAGGGTTAATCTTTATGTGATATCACTGATAAGATATGATATCAGCATTTGAGACATATGTACATCACCAGCATGTTTGTGGCAAGGCAACATGGTGCCCATCATCTAGATTTACACTACAAGATCATGTGTTATGGTAACTTTTGTGTATATACCAGGTTTTCAAGGCTTGGAAAATTTGCATTGACTTGCAAGCAAGTAATATAGTGCAAACTACCTATATTTTGCCCAAAAAACAATGCAAAGAGTTTGATCCACCAATTCTCATATGTATGTCCAATTGCATGTATCTAGCATAGAATGGACAAGACTTGATGGTTCTGGTCATAATGACATGAGGTACTACCCTAGATTTGCTCTTTTTATCACATTGGCGCAAATGGTGGTGGTGGCGCAAATGGCGGTGGATGACTGTATCGCTTGATGACTCTAACGCCAGCCATTCGAATGTTGCGATTGGACGTGGCAGGGGTTCAGCTAAACGCTTATTTCATTTCAGTTGCGCGACAGTTTGTGTAAACGCACTGCCGTCAAATTCTATCCCGCGTGCGCAGTGCCTTTTCACAGTCGACCAGCTTCTCATTGAACGAGGTATTATAATTGTGTCTGGGGCTGGCCACAGTTTGCCTTTTTGCTAGTCCTGTTTGCGATGGCGGGCCAAACGCCCTTTAGGCTATTACACCTTTGGATCCGTCGCAGTCACAGCCCACGAGGAGGAAAGCAAACGGTCGTGCCAGCCGCACTACCCCACCGGGCTACAGGATGATACCTCCTCGGCCGCTCCACATCATCTCCTTTGCCATGATGCTCCTCACCAAAGTCGTGGTCGTCGCCTGGATGCTCTCTGCGGGAGAGTACGAGTGTCTGAAACTGAACAACAGCCAGGAATACATACGGACGCAAAGGGTGGGTCCTGTTGCGAGCGAAGAGTCTGGCGGGCGGGCGTCGTTATTGATGCAAGCTTGGGTAGAACCGAGTCTTCAAGCAACTCACGCTCGCTGTCATCACGTTCCGAGTCAGCAGACACATGCTCAAGCGATCCGTCGTTTCGTTTCTCATCTTCACGGTCGTCGTCATCAAGCTGCTCACGATCCAGGTCAAGCTCGTCAAGCTCGCGCGGACCCTGAAGCCCTTTCATGGGCCAGTTCGACTTACGGCGTGTATCATGCTCTCAGGCGCGTTTTTCTACCTCAAGCTGGTGGTTGAGATTTCGTGGGCAGTCTACTATTTGATCATGCTGTGGCGAAATCCGTCCGTCAAGGAAGTTTGTGTGTTGTTGTTTGGCCTATTACGCTTAATTGATTGGAAATAGAGTCGTATCTGCGACACATTTTGCTCAGCAATTGTGACATCTACGTGGACACGCATTGATAAAGCCAAAAACCCTATTGTAGGGATGTACAGAAGTGGATGACACTGCAAGTAAACTTGGGTTGACGCATGTCTCTTAGAGTGATGCGGGCCAAAAGTAGTGGGCAAAGTATCGTAAAATGCGGTTGTGATCTGGGGATAGGGTACAGGACGGCGTGTGCTGTGTACGCGGCGCGGGTGCGTGGCTGATACGGCGGGCAAAATGGCGTCGTCGTTGCAACTGGCGATGATTGTGGTGTGACCAAGAATGGCGCGGTCGCTCCCGTGGCACTGATCTCAGCGTTTTGCGTCGCAAAATGCCAGCAAGGGCATTAGACTGCGTGCTCACGGACGGCGCGTGTAGGTGCGGGGGAGGAAGGAGTAGAATCGTCATCATCACTGCTATCATCGTCGTCGCCCGGAGGCATGGACATGACTTGGACAGAGTGTTCCACATCCTGCAGCATTCTCCGGACGAAGCCATTCCCAGCGACGCTCGCGACGACGTTCAAAAAGGCTTGGGTCATGGACCTCTCCTCTTCCAGCTCGGTGTCTGCCAGCCCGGCTTCGACGTAGGCGTTTGCCGCGTCCGCGTGAGCTTCCGAGAGCAGCATTTCGAGGTGGGCGCGTTGACGGATGAGGTCGGCGAGCATTTGATTGAGCCAGGTGGGATCGTGCTCGGAGAGGGGTGGAGGGGGAGGATAGGTAAATGCCATGATGGGGGAGTCGAGCGTTAGATTGGATGGTACGTCCGGGAGTGGGAAAGGGAATTTCGAGGGTGGAGGAGGGCCGAATTTCGGGACCCAATGCCCGTCGGGTGGGGGCGGGGGGAAATGCTCAAAAGGCCATTCGACGGGGGCTTCTTGTGCTTGAGGGTGCTCGATTGGTGGGGAGGACATTTCGGATGCGACGGTTTCTGGCCAAGCTGTGGACGTGGCTGACTTTCCAGTTGGGTGATCTATTGTTCTGGCGTTTGGCCTTTTGATTGGATGGACATGTATAGATCAATTGGGTCCGTGGCCATGTGCAGTTGTATCAAGCGCTGAGCTGTTTCAGCCAGTGGCCAGGTGGCGTGGGAATCCCTGAAGTCGCCACCAAGGAGAGCGAGATCCCCGTCCGGACTGCGGTTTTCGTCTGAGCCCGCCGTGAATAAGTTCGTCTCTGGCGGGCCCTTCATGCACTGCCACCTGAAAAGTAGGGTGGGTGATGTCATGCGTACGTAGGCACAGCTGTCACATTTATTTAAACCCGTGTCGTCGCTTTTTTCTCATCCAATCCCCCATCCTTCCCACTCAACGATGTTGCCCATCTCTAGGCGCATGAGCTCCACCACTCGCCCCAGAGACTTGCATCTCATCACCGGCGCCGCCCACCTCGGCAGACTCAAACCAGACCAGTCTCCAGACACGTGCGAAACCATCCTTGTCCATTTTGCATGCGATTAACCTTGCACATACGTCAGCCCTTTGTCCTGCACATCCAATGCCCCCCAAGTACTCCAGAGCACGGTCAAAGATCCAGCTGGCACACTGGGCGCCGCCCAGTGGTCATCGCCACCCCAACGGGCAGAGGGGCCCACTCAGGGTTCCGAGGGGCACCCACCATTGCTGTGCGAGATAAGCCCGGCTTCCCTTGGCAATACGGCGACCCACATTTCTGGGCGCGCTCAGCCACAGGGAATGCTCGCTTCGCAGAGTGATGCGTCCCGTTATGTTCATTCGGTCCCACAAGTCCGAGCTTTCCACACATCATCGTCTGCATCTTACGAATCAGCGTCCTACAACGTGACGAACGTGCCCGATTTCTTCGTCAGATACAAGCATCATCGCGCCACCCCCTCGGCAGACTTGGTGAGCCCAATTCCCGTTTCTCTGGTCCCGCGCCAACAACGTTCTTTGCTCTCCAGGAAGGGTATGACCGCACACGCGAAGACATCGGATTAATGGACTCTCTGACCGATTCCATTCTTGCGGGTGACGTCGTTGCAACTACGCGTCGTTTGAAGTCCAAGATCCCTGTCGAGCACAAGGCTACCGAGGGTAGCATCGTCCATCCATCCGGCTTTGTTGTCCCTGGCCCAGGACATACCAGCGCTTCGGATGTCGCACGTGCCAAGGAAAGAGAGCGTAACGAGAAGAAGGATCGCGCAGCACAAACAGCGGCCGTCGCTCATCGCGTCCTCGAGTCCGACTTTGAACAAGTCGCTGCCACGACACTTACTCCCCAGCACAAGGTACCCTTTGAGGTACGCGAACTGGATGGAACCGTCAAGCATCCTAGCGGGTTCGTGCCCCCGACGCCCGCCCACAAATTCAGGTATACCGTCAGCACCACCCCGCTCAGAGACCGCAAGGTGTCTGCCGTGCGACAGAGCTTCAGGCAACCATCTCCGCCTCGTGGTGTTTTAAGGGCCATTCACACGGCTTCGGCACAGGACAGCCCTGGAGACGTTTAGGGTGGTGACGATATGATCGGCCCGAGTTCCGCCCTTGTGATCGATGATCCCAGGAGGTCGATGAAGATATCAATCTGTATTATAGTATTTTTTGCAATACCATTGCATTTGCCATTTCGTGACTCCTATTAGTTACCAATTCACACTGGTGCATGCGTGTCATGAGCCAAGGTTGTATTACATACAGCTCCAACGTGTGAGCGTGAAGAACAAAGGAAGGTCCAAAAACGACCCTATCGTCCCTAACGTGGCAATGCGAGCTCTCCTTGAAAGAAAAAAGTCTAGGCCTCGCACACGACTCGATTCGAGGACTAGGTGACGTTTACAGCCTTTGGGCAGGACAACGAATGCTCTGATTCGTCCGCGGTGGGTAATGATAATCGCTCCTGTCGAGCTTTCATTGGCAAAAGTCACTAAGCGCCTCGTCCGATGGTCGGCTTGCAGAACACGTTGCGTGCGAGCAAATATGTCTGTTTGGCCATGTTAGGTGTTTCGTCGTGTGCTACGGGGCAAGTGACCAAACACGAGTTGACTCTCCTTTAGTGACCGTCGTCGCACTGGTCAGATGAACACTGCTGTCGAGGGGGTGAGCGATGCGCATTGGAGGGGGAGACTGGATGGGTCCCAGGGGTTTTCAATTGTGGCGCTTGACAGACGTGGATAAGTTGGTTGGGATCAGATCGAGAGATGGCGACCCTGTAGAGACATCAAACAACCGAATTCTCTTGTTGTCGCATGCAGTAAAAGAATCTTGTGCTGACTGTCCACCCGATTGGAGTGGCTGGATAGATGTGGATTGGGCCCGCAGTGGCTCTTTCCGCTAGCGAGACTCGCTTTCCATCGCCAAGTCCAATTCCAATCCCAGTGGCAAACTGGGGGTGAGATGTTCACAGCGGGCACAGGCCTTGTATCCTCGCTGTCGATGACTTTCGCAAGCAGGTCCAACCGCATTGCGGCATCCCTACCACTATCCCGACACACAAACAGTGTGCACATGTGTTCTTGTTTGTTTCCCGACCTCTCGAGCATCTTCAAGTTGCCATCGTTGGATCCCATCCGTGTTGCCACTCAAAAGGTGCCTTTAGTCAGGGTGAAAAGTGACTGTTGAGTACTGTCGTTTGGTCTTGCTGAATTGTCAGCACTGCTTCCTTGGAGCTGCCACACACCAGTATTTATCGAGGACATCTTCAAAGCTGGCAGTACACCATAATCGGCGTTGAAATGTCGAGGGAGTATGGTTCGGGGTTACCAAGGCCGCTCTATAAACGAGCATGTTTCTTGACCCTCTATAATCGGTCATCAGCGCTCACTCCCACTCGGATCTCGGTGAGATGGTCACAGCAAGGACCAGACAAGTCGTCAACCTTCCGCCCTCTCGAGGGACGCTCTCCAATCGCTCGTCACGCGTTCGGCTTGTAACGGGTGTGCAATCTACGTTCGATCCACTCCAGACATGCTGTGTTGTCCGATCGCACTGTTGCGCCAGAGCCCGCCAAACTGTACATGACTGTGTTTGTAAAGCAAGAACCAGGTCGGTTCACTCAGACCACGTCGTAGTCACATGTATATGAGCGGCATCGGCGTCACGGTGCATGCTCCCTCGATGGCGAGTCGAACGGAGTGATTCCGTCGAGTGAGCAATGTTGGGCCAGGCTCTGAACTGACGTTCGATTCTACCAGTACCCAAAGCGCGCTACCTCGCATCACTCTTTGATCTGTATGAGCCAAACGTACGGCGAATACTGTGTTGCTAGCAGTCCCGACGCAACCCCTATGGCATGTACTCGGATACACGAGCCCTGAACAGATCGTAGACAAAGAATGAATAGAAAGGCGAGGACAACGCAATGAAGGTCGATGATATAGATCCACACTAAGGGGGCATCATACAAACGCGCAGAAAACCACCGTACCAAAGATAGAGCAGTGGGGGTGGGGGTGGGAAGGAGGACCCAAGATGCCAGGTAAATAGTGATTGATCAGGTACATTCTGATATCTATAGCTTTGAGATCGGTACTGCAAAAAGGGCTCAATGCTCTCAACCGATGTCAGTGTCGGCTCGTTGCGTGGAACTTTCAGACGTAACTTAATTGCGGCCGGAATGCCCTTTTGACCAACAGGGCAGGGAGGTGGTCACACCAGCCTTACCGCGTACTAGCCTAACATATAGTCTGACGCCAACAAGCGTGTTCACATCTGCTCGGTCGGTCGAGTGACCATCAAATCCAACGCAAGCGGAAGCGGATGGACGATCCAGTGTCCTGTGGCATTTCCGTGGCCCAATCATACTCCACTTTCTGCCGCACAGACGGACTGAAAACGATGTCTTTCAGTACTCGGACCACTTTTACCCCCATCCAGTCGTTTTTTGATTCAATCACATCCCTTCCCAACGTGATTCGCGTATGCCACGAGAATAGATGCAAACAAAGGGTTCAGTGTTGACGGAGAAGCACGTTCCAAGACAGAGGTCCACCACCTCGTCTTCTACAAGCATAGAGTGATAAGCCAATTCGATACCTGAAGGACATACTTCAGCGCACCGACATCACTTGCGCCGTAGAGCCAAGGCCAAGTTAGAGGAGGAGAAGCACGAGAAAGAGGAGGCTGCCATGCTCAAGCCTGTGCAGACCTAGAAAGTACGCTTCAGTGTTGACCCCAAGACTATCTTCTGCGCGTTCTACAAGGATGGGAGCTGTGAAAAGAGTGACAAGTGCAAGTTCAGCCATGAATCTCGATGTTGGCCGGAAGGTGGAGAGGAAAAACCTCTACAAAGACAGCTGGGAGGAGAAAATGGAAGGTACGTAGATCCATGTCTTTGACGTGTGCCGAACCAAATGTCGCAGACACGATGGACAGCTGAGATGAGGCGAAACTGCCAAGTGTAGTGTTGTCAAAGCATGGCAATCTGCGAACCACGACAGACGTGCGTGATGACACCCTTTGATATGCCCCGCTTACGCACGTGTGCAGATCGTTTGTAAGTACTCTATCGAGGCCATTGAAACGAACACGTATGCATTCCTCTTCGACTCCCATTGTAACTGGTTCTGGGAATGTCCGAACGGTGGGGAGAAGTGCCAGTGCCGACATGCCTTACCTCCTGGTCTCGTCCTAACGTCTGAGAAAAAGGCTGCAGAGGAGGCCTTAAAAGCCAATGTAATATCACTCGAGGAGTTCCTGGAGACAGAGGTAGGCTCTACCCTGCAAGGAGATGAAATTCTCATTCCGCTTCAGTGGAATAAACTCGGTTCTAATCTTACCCCGGTTACCCCCGAAACATTTGCTATCTGGAGGAAGCGGAGGTAGAGGTATTACGCAAAGCCAAGGAAGCACAACATGCAGCTGGCAAGCTCACCAGCATTATTCCAACATGAACAAGCAAGAGAGCTCCTTCCTTCTCACCCCCACTTTGTGTGATCCTAATAAATTATTTGTGACATGGGTGAACTGGTTCGACACAACGGGGGTTGTAAGGCGTCCCGATCTAGATCTCCGTGCTTCTATCACAACAAATGCGTATGGTAGTGATTGAGCCTATCCCGGGACGATGAGGAAAAAAGAAAAGACAAGGTACCCAGACGACACACGCACCAACAGATGGATGATGCGAACGAGCCACTGGCGATAACCATGACTGAACACGGCTCTGGTCAAGCGTGACGACATTACCCTAGTAGAGGACGGACAAGAAAGAGTACACGGCCCTGCAGCGCGTTCGAGGGGTCCAGAAAGATATTTGACCTGGCCAAGGTTCATGAGATTCCGATGCACATTTCGATGGTTGGTCTGACCTCCAAGTCAAGCCGAACTTCTGCTGATACCATCCAAATCTGGAAGAGTGCCCGTCGCCCATATCGGCGTGGCGTAGCATGTTCACAAACGTGGCGAGGAATACCATGCACATAATCTCGAAGAACTTGCCGGCGACTGCGAATAGTGCATACATGGGAAGAAAAGAAATGCTCATTCTTTGAAGGATCTCATCTTGAGGGATGAATGTCCTTCATTCTCCAAGAAGAGATCCCGCGACATATGGTGCCCTGTCTCGACGAGAATTTAACCGTAGGAAAATCTGACCAGCGGATACGATGCAGCGTGGTTGAACACTGGAAAGGTGACAAGTCAGCGTAACAGGAAGATGGGGTGGTCTGCGTCATACTGAATGTGGCCATCCTCTGAGGACCCGAACACCAGCGCGTCCGCCTGGTCAGGACTGTCCCACAGACTGTGAGGGGCCGACATTCGTTCGATCACACCCAAGATAGCACTTGAGTGCGTCTCTGGGGATCACCGTAGTGGAGTGTCCGAGAACCTCGTTTTCGACAACTGATGGTATTTGAGGAAGGTCTCCGGAAGACTACCGGACGAAGAGTTGGAGTCGGCGAGATAATCCAGGGGCAAACAAGTCGACTACAATGCTTGCTCTTCGGAAAACCTGGCAGGAATGGTACGTACGAGTCATGGGTCGCGTCGTGAGCCGGGTTTCGAAACAGTTCGCAAAGCTTGTAACCGTGCAATCCATCGACAGGACCGCTGAGCTGTCACATGATGAAATTCACTGAGCTTGGATGCGATCTGAGCGAATCGAGTGATGCAGTTGGCTCTAAGGAACCTCATCGGTTCGCCACCTCAGCTGTTCAGAGGGTAAAGAAGGACCAGAGAGAATGAGATCTGGAAAATGTAGAAGTCCTGAAGACACACCAGTGTATGTGGCAGAACCCGTCGGGAAGTTGGTACTAGTTGGGGCTTACAGCTAGTCGACCTGGAAGTCTATGCTTCGCTTGATCAAGGAAATAAGAATAAGTCGACCGTTAGACGCGAATCAAGACCAAGAAATGGCTCCATGTGCCGGCTCGATAAACAGGTGGAATCAGGTGTTGCCTGAAACCCGGGCCATCGTCCGAGTCCGGAGTTGAGACATCTGCTCGCTGGTGCAGATACTCTTTGAGCAGACTTGCACAAATCTATGTAAATTTGGTTTCATCTTTACACCCAAGTTTCAGGTGGACCTGAGCCGGGATCTTGCTATATCACTATCCAGGGCATGACTTCTCATATGTGGGTGGGCTCGAAGGCTGGGATGGCGCCTTGATAATCAAAAGTCTCAAGGTACATACCAATATCATGGTATTGGCAGATTTTTTACCTCGCTCATTTATTTTCCCGTTCATCAATATCTGTTCCGCCTCTGCTTTCGACGGTTGGATCCACAGTACTAAATCCTTGGTATTGAAACGGCGTTCAACGATGCTGGAAGACGGGTCCAAATTGGCGCGATTATGTGGGGGGACATTGTGAGGCGACGGTACCCGTCATTCGGATTCTGGCAAACATTCTGTGGCTGTCAAGTGGCTCGTGCACTCGCGCCAGGCGCCGCGCACGTGACTTTATTACAGCATATAACACGCCAATCAACGCAGGCGCGTGGTTTACTCTAAACCACCACCACCGTCCCAAAGGCTCAATTACATCACCCAAGTTACATACTTCATTCACAATGTCCGGACGCGGAAAAGGTGGAAAGGGTCTTGGAAAGTAAGTTTGTGGTTCTTCGCACTGGGTAACTCACACTAACGGGCGATGCAGAGGAGGTGCTAAGCGCCACCGCAAGATCCTTCGTGACAACATACAGGGTATCACAAAGCCTGTACGTGCGACTTCTTTTACCCTTGGCTATGTCTGACTCTTATCTGGACTCGCCAGGCCATTCGTCGTCTTGCCCGTCGTGGTGGTGTAAAGCGTATCTCTGGTCTTATCTATGAAGAGACCCGTGGTGTTTTGAAAATTTTCCTTGAAAATGTGAGTCATGAGTTGGATAGTGGTCTCGGTTCCGCGCTGACTCGGTGTGCCAGGTTATTCGTGACTCTGTTACCTACACTGAGCATGCCAAGAGGTGAGGGAAAATGACCTTTTACAAGCTGTGCATGAACTAATTCTGTTTAACAGGAAAACCGTTACTGCTCTTGATGTTGTATATGCCCTCAAGCGTTCTGGTCGCACTCTTTATGGTTTCGGTGCCTAAATACCATCGTGCCGCTGTGCGTTGGCGCAGCAACCCGCTCAATGTGTCTCCTCTTCTCTTGACGACTATTATATTTGTACATTACGGGTATCAGTGCAATGCTATTTCGATATTGTGCGAGATGATTGATGATTTATGTGGGATATCACGAAGTCGTACCCTTCCATCCCCGACAAAGCCAGTAGCCCTCTGCTGATTCGGTCCTACTAGAATTCGGTTTGATGTAATGAACAGCGTGGAAGTTGGGTTCTAGCGTGTCTTTCCGGAATTCTTGTAACAAGGGATGGGTAAAGTGTTTGAGCCTAGATTCAATATGTCAGCAATGGTGACGATCGGTGGTCTTGACCTACAACAGTATCCCCCCTCGATGTCCCTTTGTCGCTATACGGAGGTTGTCCTTTGCAAAGCTGAACACCGACTGACATATATCGAGGCTGCTCTCTACATCTCGCGTCTTATATCCTGAGAAATTAGCAGCCATGTCAGAAAGGATAATGTCTGCCATTCCAGAAGGATTCCCTGGGGTGCTAAGGGCGGCTTTGATCGCGGCTCCCGCTTGGGGGGTTAAGAAGTCCATCTGCATCGTATGCACACCTGGTATCGGCACCATGGGTAACAGGTCGACGGATACGATGATGCCCCTCCCATGCTTGGAGCTCCATGAATCGGACGCGTCGATGTTCTTTTCGGCCCCAGACACACGTCCCGATCTGACACCATAATCACTTGCGAAGTCCGAATTATCTTCCCAGCTCGGCAAGGCGGCGTCGATCCACCCGAGCTTTTCTGCAACAACTTGGCTCCAACCTCCTGGAGCTGCGCCGAGGTCCACAACTGCATGAATATCTTTCTTGGATAGGAAGGAACCCCAGGCAGCGTTGAGCTCCAGAAGCTTAAAGGCAGAACGGGAACGGTAGGCGTTGGGGGATGCGCTGCGTTGTTTGACGTACGGGTCACGGGATTGTCGAGAAAGCCATGAGCGAGACGCGGAACTGAGTTTTTTATGAAGGATAGGAGAAGGGCAGAAGGACATTTTGGGAAGGTAGAGAATATTGGCGTTGTTTGGATCAGAAGGTCCTGCCAAACAGTCGTCCCAAATCGGGAGACCCTACCCTGATTGTTCCCAAATCCCAATGCCAGCTCCAACATTGGTTCCGGGATACAGACAAGTCGAATCCTTTGGGCCTGATGAGGATTACCTCGACGAAGAGGAAGAGGTGTCATATGTTACGCTTGATCTAGGCGTGGTCGAACCTACCTTGCTTCCGAGCACTTCCACGTACAGGTTGATCGTAAGCGTTGACCAACTTGCCCACGGCGCTGATGACGACTAAAGTGAAAGGGGTTGGATACTCCGACGCCTTTCTTGCAGCTCTCTGGGTCGATATTCAAGGGTCGTCATGACGCGCTTCTCGGCACCGAGCTCCTATTCACAGAAGAGAAGAGTACGTTCAACAGGTGTCTGGTCCGCCTTTCGTCACAGGACACACAGATGATACGCAGCCAAACAAGCGTTTTTTGGCCCATATTGGCTCTACTGAACAACGCATCTGCTTCAAGGAGGTACAGCTCAAAGCGAAGGCACGACCCAAGCCGATGCCTCCGGAGCGCGATGCACCAAGTCTCCTTGAAGAAGTGGCGTCTATGTATGTGGACGCGGAGTCGGACATGATAACCTCTCAGGTCGCTTCCTCTGGCCAATTCGAGCAATCCAGTAGTAGTAAGGGCGCGACTGACCCTGCGTCTCCGCAAAAGAGGAAGAGGAAATCGAGAAGGGGAAAAGAACGCGCGGTGGATGCGCACGAGGGTGCTATGGACATCACCTAAATCCTGGATCCCTCATACTTGGGACGCGTCCCGAGACAGAAGTGATTCACAGTATGGCTTGTATCTTCCAACAGCTCTCGTCTGGTGGTAAATCTTTTCCAAGACATGGTGGGTGAAACGATCACGCCTGATGGCCGCGTACGTAATCGATCGCACGTAAGTTACTCGGGTGGCCACTCGGGATAAACAGAGCCAAACAACGACCATGAAAACTAGCTCGTTTGTTTTTGCCGTTTGCTCGCGTCGCCATTGAGAGAGCACTTGGACGTTTCACAGTCATGACCTCTCCAGCACCCTTTTCAGATGGCATTGGCATCGCAAACCTCCCTAACCAGGTTCGCCCCTGCGTCCCTCTGCTAACGTGTAAAGCGTTGAACATCGCATGTCGCGGTCCCTCCCTTTTTCTAACAGAGGCACAAAATCGTTGCCAAGCATGGCGCTCACTTCACCATGATGGTAGTCGGTGCGCCACTCCATTACGTCGCGTTTAGTTTTTGTTCAATGTTTTCCGGACAATACAGGTGAATCTGGTCTCGGCAAGACCACCCTCGTCAACACGCTCTTCACCACCGAGTTGTCTCCTGCCAAGAACTACAATAGGCGTCACCACAAGCAGCTCGATAAGCTGACAGAGGTTGAGATCATCAAGGCAGAACTCGAGGAGAAGCAGTTCAAAGTCAAGCTTACCGTCATTGACACCCCAGGATTCGGGGACTACGTCAACAACCGCGACTCTTGGTCTCCAATTGTTGACTTCATTGATGACCAGCACGAAGCCTACATGAGACAGGAACAGCAACCTCAGCGCGAGGAGAAGACCGACCTCAGGGTGCACTGTTGCCTGTACTTTATCAGGCCTACCGGCCATACGTGAGTTTGTTTAGAGTTTATGACGTCCTGCCATAAAAGCTAATGCACTTCAAGCTTGAAGCCCCTTGATATTGAGATTATGAAGCGTCTTGGAACGCGTGTCAATCTCATCCCTGTCATTGCCAAAGCCGACACGCTCACCCAAAATGACCTCTTCGTCTTCAAGCAGCGCATCAGGGAGGTCATCGCAGCCCAAGGGATTCGTATTTATCAGCCCCCTGTCGAGACTGATGACGAGGCCGCCGCGGAGCACGCACGTATGCTTACCGACGCCATGCCATTCTCTATTATCGGCTCGACCGAAGATGTGCAAACCCTTGACGGGCGTGTAGTCAAGGGTCGTGAGTATCTCTGGGGTGTAGCAGAAGTCGAGAATGAGAATCACTGTGATTTCCGCAAGCTGCGCTCGCTTCTCATCAGGACGCACATGTTGGACTTGATTTCGACTACTGAGGAGCTCCACTATGAGAACTACCGACAGCAACAAATGGAGACGAGGAAATTCGGGGAGCCAAAGGTCAAGAAAGTGGACAACCCCAAATTCAAGGAGGAAGAGGAGCAACTTCGCAAGCGCTTTACAGAGCAGGTTAAGGCCGAGGAGGCGCGTTTCAGACAGTGGGAGCAACATGTACGTGAAAATTGCGTCGCAGTGAACTTGACTGATAATTCTCCGTAGCTGATCGCCGAGCGCGACCGTCTCAACAAGGACTTGGAAATGGCGCACAGTGCCATCAAACAATTGGAAGCGGAACTCGACAACCTTCAAGCTGGTTATGGTCGTGGAAGTGCCAGACGATAAGCATCGCCGGGTTGGAACTCTCACGTTGGCAAAAAATACATGACTGCGTATACCCTGCCTTACATTCGTTTCTGTTCCAGCTCTAGTCTTGAAAGTTGGTGCTCCTACTTGTGCTTTCCTGTCTAGTTCTTTTTACGCATAAACACTCCTTTAGTGGACCTGTTTTCCTGTATTTCCTGATGTGCGCCTGCCACTTTACATCTCTTGCGAATGGATTATATTTTAATTCCGAGCAACCGTCAGATGTATAAGGGCATGAGTATTCACGTCGGTAATTACACCCCATTCCACTTTGCTCGGTCCTGCACGCGCCCCCGAGACAGACGGAAAAAGTGACGAACTCGCCAGCGCATCTACGCGTTCGTCCTTCCAGAACCCTTCAGAGTCCTTGTTTCATCTGTATGCAACTTGTTGAACTCGGGTTTGCGTTTCTGCCTGGACCCCAATGCTTGACTGTCTACTATATCGTCAAGAAAAGTCAGTATTTGGGGTCACAGAACAAGCACATGCTCTATAGCACCCCATATCACGATGCCTGTATGTAGACCTGATCACAGAATTGACGAGGTCCACCAAATAAGGTGTCTGAAATCTGCTGGTCCAGTGTCTCGTGGGATTCATGCCAAGTCGTCTATTGTCATGTTGCATGGCTTGACTTCAGCCCGCGAGCGTGGGGGGATGATTTGTATGGTCACCCGAGAGGCGTCGCATTGTCAATTGGCGCGTTGGAGGAGCGGGGGTAGAGGCTGCTAGCGTAGACTGGGGGAAAGAAGGGCAACCGGGAGTCCATATATGTGCAGTTGGGGCACCCGAGATCGGGGCTGATTGTCGCTCATTGCGGGAGCAGGATAGTTGAGGACGGATGACCGATGGCCGAGCAGGAGGTACGGGCACGAATACGTTGGAAACCAAGAACGACTCTTCGCCTAAAAACCGCAATATACACACCCCCTGAACAGAGTGATAAGGTCACTCTCTGCATAGTCGGGATTGTCGTTTGCATGGAATGACGGTCCCTTCGGAATTGGAGACGTACTTGGCCTTTCGCATCCTCCTTTCCGCGTCTAAGCGTCCAGTCAGTCTCGTCTGAACACGCTTGATGTATGGCCCCCTTGACCCTCTCGTTTCCTGCCCGAGTGTTGAAGCCTACCTGGAACTGGCGTCATCGACATGCACGTCTCAGTAGCCATACTGGAGCTTGTGTGAAGCCCCGCGCGACCTATACTGCTGAGCACTGACCAGTCAACCTGATCAATCTTGGAGTTCTAGGCAGCTGCTCGAGCTCTGCGCTGGTCTGCTTAGACTTGAAAAATTTCCCCTACGTTGGCGGTTCTGAGTGCGTAGGTCCAGAGTGAAGATTTGACGTCGACAGTTCGACAAGTGGCTTGCGTACTCATTTCATCTGCAACACCGAAATCTGTAGAAAGCATACCTAAAATCCACTGCAGCACGCGGGCTGCGCTCGGAAACGAGAGGCGATATATCCAAACGCACATAACCTGCTTATACGTGAGTAACATTGCATTGTGTCGAGCAAGGAGGGATAAACTAAAACGTCGGGTGTCGACGGACTCGTCCTAGGTTTATAATCACGTGCACAAGGCAACCTTTCACTCAAACCCGAAACGACTTGATCGGGACGCGCGAACACTGACCGCTATGAGTCGACATTGTCATCACCTCCAGAGGTACGCACATGGTTTTGACGCCAACTGCGGGGCTAGAGCCCATGGCCCTACTAGGTCATCCAAGATCGACCGTACTGTTGTCGTGGTCATGCGTCTCAGGACACGGGGCTACGCACCCTGCTCGATCTCTCTCCTAATGGTTGACTCCATCTGCCCTAAACGAGATACAGTACATCAGAAGCGTTACGGGTGCCAGTCCCCGTGGTATCTGCAAAGAGTTCTCGCAAACTCTCACCTTGACAATAGCAAAAGAACCTACGAAGGGTATGGTTCAGAGATATTTAAACAAGATACGATTGGTCCGCATCATTTACCCCACACCGATGTCTGAACCTGGTGAGCGAGTCACCTCCCACCGTGGTGGGTTGACCACGGTGTTACAAGAGCTTCTATCATACCTACACTCGATTCCGACCAAGAGGAGGGATAACAGACCTCGAAGAGTCACTTGCCTCTTAAGCGCGGTGTACTGGAACTTCGTCCCCTCTGTGATCACATTCACTCGACAGCATCGCGAATTGCCTCCATAGTCGTTCCTAGAAGCTCGGCAGCCTGTCTGACGTCGAGGTGGCACTCACCCTCGAACGCAGCGCTTTGGAACTTTATCCGCAGGGTCATTCTGGACGAGCCGCGTCATTGAGCAACCTTGTTCTTTACTTGTTCACCTGATTCGACCAGCTCGGGAGGTTGTCTGACCTCGAGGAAGCACTTACGCTCCGACGCAGTTATTTAAAACTTCGCTCCCCAGGGCACCCAGACCAAGTTATTTCACTTGCTGACATGAAAAATAGCCTCCTGTTCCGTCTCCACCAGCTCGGCAGGCTGTCCGACTCCGCGGAGGCGCTTGCCCTCGGATGCAGTGCGTTGGTCATTCCCAGGGGTTCATTGGTCGGACACATTCACCGGACAGTGTTGCACATTGCCTCCATAGCTGTTTCAGCTAGCTCGGCAGGCTGTCTGACCTCGAGGAGATCCCGAACGAGCACACTTGAAATAACCCATTTTTTGTCTCGAAGGTTTTAGATCTAATTCGGGAGGGGATACAATCTTCCTCAAGGAGAGTGGGAACTGTGCCCACTAGGAGTAACCCTTCGACCAACTGGATGAGCGGAAACAACAAAAGAATTGGCCTACCTGAATTGAAACTACGCACCGTACTCGCGAGCACGTTGTCGAACCCACCTGCCGACACATATGTCATAGGTAACCGACACAACAGGGAAATCACGGATAGCCAGGATTGCGACACAGGGTTTGAACACCTCTTACAACATACACTTATTGATACTCCAAGGGCCCGAAGGAATACATAACATTCAGGACACGGTATTCAGCGCCTGTTCAAAGTCTGCAATAATATCGTTGATGTGCTCAATTCCGACCGCGACCTGCATCCAGCCCGTGCCAACATTACAGTGTGCGTTTGTGCGAACAACGTCAGACCCGGATTCCGTTAAAGCAAAAGTACACGCACCCGAATCAGATCTGGTGTCACGCCCGTCGCCAGTCTCTTCCTCGGATAATTGTTCGTGTGTTGTTGTTGAGGGATGGATGACGAGTGTCTTGGCATCGCCCACGTTGGCGAGGTTGCTCGCAAGTCGAAGCGCGTCCACCACCTTGCTCCCGGCTTTATCGTCGCCCTTGACACCAAAACTCAACACGCCGCCGTATGCATTGGGGCGGAGCAGCTTCTTGGTGCGTTCATGGTAAGGGTGTGACTCGAGACCTAGATACGAGACCCATGCGACGTTGGGGTGCTTTTCGAGCCAGCTGAGGGTGAGTCGTTTGAGTAGCTGAAACGTCTGGACGGACGAGAAAAAAAAGAATACATTGCTAGCGCTAACGCGTTATCGCAGTGTCTTTGACCACGTAGACTGAGTGTCTCGAGACCTTGAATGAGGAGGAAGGCTCCAAAGGGGTTCAACGCGGGCCCGAGGTCCCGCAAGAGTTCTACGCGAACCTTCACCGCAAACGCCATCGCTCCAAACGTTTCGGTGAAGAGTAGTCCGTGATAACCCTCCGACGGGGACGTGATCGAAGGGAATTTTCCACTACGGGCCCAGTCGAACTTGCCTGTCGTTGGGAGTCAGTCGAGTTGTCAATAAGCCAAAAAAAAAAAACATCCCGGAGTCAACGATAACACCCCCGATCGTGGTTCCGTGGCCTCCGATCCATTTTGTGGCGCTGTGTACTACAGAAATGTCAGGGAAATAAAAATACGCCCCACGAGGAGTTGACCAACAAACGATATCCGCTCCCAGGGAGATTGGCCTGACAAGATATCCACCCATTCCGAAAGTATTGTCCACGACCAACGGGATCCCATTGTCGTGGGCGATCTAATACCACCGCAGAGCGTCATTGCCGACCACGTTCGCGATGCACAGTTTACGTACCTTGGCGAGCTCTGGTATCGGGGCGACGTTGTATTTGGGGTTGCCAATACTTTCGACGTAGATTGCTTTCGTCCTCTCGTCAATGGCAGCTTCAAAGTCCTTTGGATCGTCTCCGTTGACAAACTTGACACCAATGCCAAATTTCTTGAATGTCACTGTGGATTACTTATGAAAATGCGTCTTGGATGTGTGAAGGACCCAAACCCTTGAACTGGTTGTAGGTCTAACGAGGACAGATCAGCACTGGTTAGGTCAAGACAGGCAAGAGGTTTGGTGCGCACCCCGCCATAGAGGTATGACCTAGGAACACCGACGCACTGAGCGTTATGACACGTGGAACGTCAAGACGCGAGCGGGGACATACGTCGACACGATGTTATCTCCCGAATCCGTGAGCATGGAAATTGCTAGGAACTGGGCAGACTGGGCAGACGATGTGGCCACCGCGCCCAGCCCACCTTCGAGCGCCGCGATCCTGTTCTCAAAGACCTCCTGCAAAAACGCAAAATGGATATGTCATACAGGACGTTTCGGTAGGATGCATAGACGTACGACAGTAGGATTACCGATGCGGGAGTAGATGTGACCGAACGTTCTGTGGGACATTCAGCCCGAGTCAGAGAATGCGGGTGTCCTCTTCGACTCACCTCAACCCACAGAGGTCAGCACCGTGCTGCCAGAAAACGGTTATCACCTGGCTGGCTTCTGAAACAGAAGAATAAACGCAGGCTCACCGCAGAATCGTTGAAGACGAAGCTAGTCGAGGCATAGATGGGCACCGCACGCGCCTTGGTGGTAGGGTCGGGAACCTGACCAGCATGGAGCTGCATGGTTTCGAACTCGAGGGGTCTGGACACCGTCGCCGTCACCGGGATGCTTGGTGAGCCTGCATGTTCTACCATAGATCAGGTGCAAAATTACCAACCTGTTGGGATTGGCCATCACGACCAGGAAATGGTAGGTTCAAGATAAGAAAGGGAGGGGTTTTATAGCATTCGGAGTATATATAAAGTGATGCGTTTTGGGAGTCAGTGCGGAAATGAGATTAATCACCCAAATCTCATCAACCTTGAGCCTTGACCGTCGGCAAACCATTCGGAGTAGGTAGGAGGATAGACGATGGCAGGCGGGTGATTAGGAATAGGGGGCAGGGACAGGGACAAGGAGAGGTACAAGGTGTAGAATACTCAGTAAGTCACTAAGTAGTCTAAGGTAACTACTGGTGTGATGTAAGGTATGCTTATATAAGTTATATACCAAATAAGGAATTCAACACAAGGGATGATGGTTCATCCCCAGTGAGAGTTACATGTGTTGACAACTGATCCTGCGTGTTACCATATGTATCTACCAATGATTGTATGATTACATATGTGCTTATCTGCTTGAGCTTGCAATTGCCAGACTGTGCCCTGGCTGGCTGCTTTGCAACGTGTGACATTGTGTCACACACCATGCACAATGACAATCTTGGCAACTGCCTCAATTGCATCTGTTCAAATCACAATTTTGGTCGCCCTCATATAGTTTCGACTGCAACGTGGTACTGACACCTACAAGAGGCTCCCCACCAAGAACGAGAATGCATCCAAGCTGCAAAATTTGATGGCCTCACTGTGCCGCCAGCTTGTAGAGGGAGGGGTATTTCGTCACGCCAGCATAATAAGAATCTACCTCGTGTGCAAGATAGTCCCCATGAGGTAAGTACAGGTGCTGGTGAGGTGTGTGCCTCTGCACTGCCTGAATTTGAGGTACATCTTAGGTTCTCCTCCCTAGTCTCATCATTTAACCTATGTTATAGCAACCTTCATGGTGTCCTCCACCTCCTGAAAATTATGCACACAGTGACTCTCCTCAGTTAGGCTCACCTGCTCTGCAACCGCACTCTCCTCCCCCTCAGCCAGCCTTAGACTCTGAGGAAGTTGATCCCGACTCAGCCTCATCTCGCAGAGACTCTCCTGGCCCCTGCTTGCCCCCCTGCTGCCTGCACCAACTCTGGAGCCCACGATCATCATCTGTTTTATACCCTCATCCAATATTGGTGCTGACCCCAGCCAGTAATTGATCTCCAGACTCTACTTCGTCTCACCACTTTTAAGCCTATGCAAGAATCCATGGAGTTCATCCGAGCTCTATCCAGTGTCTCAACTACAGATCCTGCAGCTGGGCTGTCTGCCGACACTGTCAATCACCTTCAACATCCACCAGCTCTCCCGCTTGTCATAGATGACCCTGCCATTCGATTTAGTGTCTCTGCCTACCTTGCTCTTGAAAACTCATCCCAAATTGCATATGACTCTCTCATTTGCTTGTTCAAACACAACTTCCCTCACAATGGAAATGCCCTCACCTTTTATCAAGTCGAGAAACTTGTTTGTGCCCACACAGGTGTTGAATTGATCCTCACTGACATGTGTCCTAACATGTGTCTTGCCTTTACCGGACCATACAGCAATCTGGAGCAGTGCCTGTTATGTGACGCCTCTCGGTGGAACCAAGTGAAGCTTCAAGGAACTGGTGGTCGTATCAAGGTACCTGCACAGCAATTTACTATGATACCGATTAGTCCACAGTTGCAGGCAAGATATTGTAACCCAGAGAGTGCCACTTCCATGTGCTACCTCTGGGAGCAGACTCAAGAAGTCCTTTGCAATATTGTGTCAACCTGTTCCCCACATATCCCTTTTATTGATGACATTGTTATGGGGTGGGATTATTTAGGCGCTGTATTAGAAGGTCATATCAAAGAACATGATGTTGTCCTCATACTTTCCCTTGATGGTGTGCAGCTATACAAAAGTAAGGAATCAGATTGTTGGATATACATTTGGATTATAGGCAATCTCTTCTCTGATACCCATTACTGCAAGCCCTGCATACTACCTGGTGGCTTTATACCTGGCCCCAAGAAACCAAAGAACATTGATTCATTCCTTTTTCCCAGAATGTTCCATCTTGCTGCAATCCAGTGCGAGGGTCTTCCAATATGGGACCCTCTCTCTGACTCTGTTTATCTCTCATACATTTATCTTCTCTTCACCACTGCTGATGGCCCCGGTCTGGTTTATTTCGATGGAATAGTTGGCCACAGCGGCAAGAATGGTTGTTGCCTATACTGTGGACTTGCTGGTAGACGAAAGGTGTTATGCTTGATCCTGAAGGGTCAAAGCGTGGACTTGGCTAAGGAACAAGGATGAGGGTTGTTGTCAGTTGGTCGCTGCAACAAGACAAGGATTGATGATGTAGCCTGCAACTCGCAGGGTCAAGGGTTTGTTCGACGTCAAGTTGACGAAGGTTTCTGGGTCAAGGATCTTGCCTAGTGTTCTACTAGTAAGGAGACGAGGGTATGAGCAAAGTGCTCGGTCGAGTGTGGAGCAAAGACATGCAGAGGAAAGCAACTAGATTGCCGAGTAGGTCTAAGTTAGGGAAAACAAGTAGACCTACAATTGAGTCTTATGTAGTACATTGGAAGGTAACAAGGTAAAACAGGGATAATGAAAGAGAAACATAGATTGGTAAGCGTATGTGTAAGACAATGAATAGCAGTTAGGACTTGGTGACTAAGTGTGGAGCTACGAGCCCGATATGAGAGAATTGGACGAGGAGAGTAAAGTTCGATGACAAACAATGGAAACAAGTAAAGATAACAGTGAAACGTAACAGAAGGAGCATGCTCATCGTTACTATCCAGCCCTTCTGTGTCCTTGTGATTGAGTTGCTGAGAGGAGTGATTATGCTGATATAGACGTCTTTAGCCTTCCACCTGGTGGATCCTCCGACTACACTGAGAACCTTTTGAAGATCACTTCTGTTCTCAATCAGACACAGTGGGACAAAATGAAGACTGAAACTGGTCTCATGAAGCCTCTGCTCATCCTGGGCTTGGAACCTTCTCACTCACTTGGCGTCCCACTATGTATGACAACTGACATCATGCACTTAGCTGGGAATCTTTTGGATCTCCTCATTTCCCTCTGGCGTGCTGACTTTGACATTGGCTCTGGGGATGACAAATCAACATGGGACTGGGCTGCGCTCAAGGATCAGCATGTCTGGGAATTGCATGGCTGCAATGTTGCTGCCGCTGGAAAGTTTCTCCCAGGTTCCTTTGACTGGAAATCCCATAACATCACAGAGAAGATCAACACTCAGTATAAGATGTGGGAGTTCCAACTGTACACCTTTGGTATCACACCTATTCTACTGTATGAAATCCTCCCAATGAAATTCTGGTCCCATTATTGCCAGCTTGTCCAAGGATTTCAAATTGTCTGCCAGCATTCTATAACCCATGAACAGCTTGAAGATGTGCACATGCTCTTTTGCATTTGGGAATGAAACTTTGAGCTTTTCTATTATCAACTTTGTCACGATCGCATTCACTTTGTTCGTCCTGCTGTGCATCAAGTCCTTCATCTTGTTCCAGAAGCATTTCAGAAAGGTCCTCCTATCTGTTATGCACAATGAACAATGGAAAGGACTATTGGCAATCTTGGTCAACAAATTCGCCAGCCTGCAAAGCCTTATACCAACCTTGCTTGAGAGGGAGTACGCCGATCTCAGATTAACACACTACTTTTTATCATCCCAGAGCTTGATACCCCCCTGAAAGGATCTCCCCATGGCTCTGTTAACCTTGGCCATGGTTATGTTCTCCTTCGCAAGTGCTTGCAATACCCTGTTTGTCCTGATGACACGCTCATTTGGGTCTTGTATGAATACCTACCTGCTGGTCAGGAGATTCCTCAGTTTGATAAATGGGCATGTCTACTTCTCCCAAATGGACAGGTTGCTTGATGCCTCTGGAGGGAGTCCCTGAAGTTAGCTGACAATCTATGAATCTCTCGCAATGTAAAGGCATTTCTTATTTCCCTAGTGACACTGTACCCACAGTTTCTTGATGACAACAAGGTTCATGTTGGAGAAGTCCAATACTTCACTCACCTAGCTATTCAGAGGGGACCTAATGAACCTCCTGATTGGTTCTTCGCAGACGTGGCTATTCTCAAGCTTTTTTCAGAACCAGACACTGACTTACTATGTCTCTCCTCACAAGTTCTTGCTGCATCTCACCTCCTCGATGACCTTTTTATTTGCGAGGTCAAGAAAATTCAGAGTATTGTTGCAATGATACCTCGCTCACTAACTCTGCCATCCGGTGTTGAAGAAACATTCCTTTGTATGCTAGAAAAGCCTGGACTGGATATTTCAGATCTTGGGGTACCATATAGTGTCTATTCAGATATAGGGGATGATGATGGCAATGGTGATAACATAGATGTCGATTAGTTTCATCTGCATATTTTTACCATCCTGTAAATACATCTTGTTTGCCCATAACTACAGTGGCTCAAATAAGTGTCCCAATGTTGGGCCATTTTGGAAAGACTTGACATTTGCAAGAGAACCAAAATATATCAGCTCTGACCCTTGCGGGGTCATCAATAGCCCTAACTCTGACCCTGAGGATGAGCTCTTAGTCATGTGATTTGGTTGCCATGGCACTGAG
>JBBPMH010000389.1:0-29368 GCA_038090235.1 Pulveroboletus ravenelii
TCATATGGTGGCATGAGCATCACACAATGTATCCACACCTATCATGTATGGCACTTGATTATCTTACCATCTCTGGTGTGTTGCATGTTCTCAAATCTGATCATCTGATTAATAGTATGTACAGTGACCTCTATTGACATTGAACAGCTATTTAGTTATGGCTGGCTAATTATTCCTCACACATGGTCATGTCTGTCAAGTCAAACCATCCAAGCACTAATATGTTTAGGTCAGTGGAGTCTACTCAAATTTATCAGGGACAAAGATGTGCTTGCTATTAGTGTTCTCACAGATGTTCAGGGTAATGAGAAGGCATTGGGTGACAGATGGGATACCATAGTCCTACCATCTGTGTAGCTTTACATACATTCTTGCACTATAGTAGGAACACCCATGGGTTACCCATGGGTTTTTCATACCCACAAGATACCCTCACTGACCCACGAAAGACACCCATACCCACCTCATGGGTATGGGTATATTGGTGGGTATGGGTGTGGGTACAGGCCCAGATACCCCGGGGTATATCCACGATATTGCCTATGGGCGGCATCATATAGCAGTTGAACTGCCGCGTCGTGTCTTGGTGCTCCTGTAGGTAAGGGGCTAGAATGAGCACATGACGGCACAGATATAATGTGAAGGATTCTCCTGACCACCGACCCATAGTCTTTACTACATTGAAGGGAACTCCTTGTAAAAGGTAATGTAGAGTACCTCCTATCTGGAGGCTATGACCCTTGAGATTCGGTAGGTCGTACTGCTGTACCAAAGCTTTGATGTGTTTGGTTACTTCCATTTTTGTGAGTGGTTGTAGGCCCTTGGGGTGTCGCCAAGCAAAAAGGTGATTGTTGGGCCCTGGTCTGTTGATACGGAGATGATTGTCGAGCCACACGACCGGGTTGGTGATATGGTGGATTGGAGCGCATTGCGTATCCTCTCCTGATGCAGAGCACTTGGTGGCTGGCAGTCTGAATTTTATCACTTCTAGACCGTTGTGGTCAACCAGGTGCTCAATGTGGGCTGGGGTGATGTGTGTTGTCAGCTGAAATTTCTTAAGGGTAGAAACTGTGAACTCTCCTAATCTGGATATGGAGTAGAAAGTTACTGTGATACAGGCCATTATGGTGGCATCTTGGGCCGAGTTGAGATCCATATAAGTGATAAAAAGAGATAGGGTATCCCACTTGAAAGGGTTCCTTTTTGCACATTTAGATGATGCCGGTGTGAGTCTCGCAGCACCTTCTAGCAATGCTTGTAGCTCTCCTGTATTTATCAGCCATGGCTGTCTGTGTAGTACATGCCATGCACAAAGCGCTGCAGCGAAATTCGACAGTGCTGAACCCGAATAGGCTCCTGTGCAGCTGGCCATAAAAGCGGCTAACAATGATTGGTTGATTGGGCATCGAAGATGCTCTGGCGCTCTGTTGATGTCACAGTAGACGTGGAAGACAAGTAGCCCAGTGCCATAGGATTCCTTTGTCTTTTCTGTCCAGGATGCAGCGATCACATCTAAAATACGATCCATCTGTTCTTCTGTTATCACGCATCTGTTAGCTACTATACTTTGTTGGGATGTATGTTGGTCTGGTTCCATGCTGGGAACCCAAAGTCAGAGATGATCTTGAGCCAGACAGTGTGGTCTAAGTGGAGATACTGACGGAGTAAGTAACGGATGGTATGGGCGGGGTTGTTCCACCATGGCTAGTGATGAAAGATTCCCAGAAAAACCCGTGGCCAACTGCAGCAGATTATTGAACCTTGGTAACATGAGGTACTTAGAAGTAGAACTCCTTGCGGATGAGTTCGTCTTCTTCCCTTCTGCTAATATTGAGTCGCCTAATTCCCTCCGCTGTTCACTGTATGCTGTCACGAGCACTGCAGCATGGAGCGAGGGTTGGTCTATGGATGACAGGGATATCGGCAAATCTGAAAATGTCTGTGATATCTGTGAGGAAAGGGATGAGGGGAGTCGGGAGGGCAACGCGCAGAAGGAGGAGGGAACGGTGGGGGTATATTCCTCAGGAAGGACTGTCTGCCAGATTGTCTCTGCTGGTGACATATCTAGTGTGTATTTCGTTGATGCGATTGGTCTCAGCGATGAAATCGTGGATACGTCTGAAAATGTGGTTGGTTTCAACATTGCGGTGTCGGCAGTTCCACCACCCCTCGACGACTCCAGTGTTGTCTCTGTAAACGACGTTGCTAACGTGTGTATCGGGGAGAATGTCAAGGGTGCAGATGAGTAACTCCATTCCAACCACTTCTGCCCATTCGATGTCTCGTTCTGCGCTGTGAATGGACATCCAGTCGGGATGGAGCTTCCAGGCTCTCCATCTCTCTCTGATGACAATAGCGATGCCCATGCTAGAGCTGGCATCGGAGTACGCTTGGGAATCGTGTGGTGGTAGTGGGGGCTTTAGGGAACAGGTTGCTCCACCTCGTTGCAAATGCTCGACCCACCAATCTAACTCGGCTGCTATGGATTTTACTGGTCTGTGAGTCATGAACAGCTTCTCGCTGCACACACACATCATCTGCTCCAGACCCGTGAGATACGCACGGCCCTGTGGCAGTACAGTGCATGTGTGAAGCAGTTTGCTGTAAATCGATTGGACATCTTTGAGCACGTGTGCCGAATGTCCTCTCCATTCCTGGATCGCTTCCAAGTACTTAGCGATCTTGTTTGGAGCTAACGCTACTGTACGGTTGGCAAGATCCCAGTGAAAACCAATATAAATGGTGGACTCGGCGAATGGTTGGTCTTTTGAATGTTCCCATGGGATTCCTAAATGCTGTGAAATAGTGTCTATGTCTGCTAGGTTATAAGTGAATGAGGCGTCGTGCAGTGATCTGGTTGACTGGCCGGATAAGTTTTTGATGGGATAATTGCAGTCTTTGTTGAATTCCTCTACAAAGCGATCGTTTGTGCTGGCTCCTGCAAACCATAGCCTACTGCCTGATTGTTTGATTCCTCCCGATGCAATAATGTGATGCACGCAGGTGGCTCGGAAACGGTTGTATTTGTCTAAATGCTCCAATTTTATTCTGACGAAAATGTGATCGTCAACCCATTTGTCTATCGGTTCTATGCCCGATGACTGTAGGATCTCTGTACCTGCATCTGCAACGTGACCGTATACTCCTGCAGAGGGCATGGCTCCAAAAGCCAGACACATGTCTATGTAAAAAAGGTCCAATGAGGCTCTGATTACTGCTGCTGGCCATTGAGTGGGGTGGAGTGGAATTGTGTGGTATGCTTCTGCAACATCCCGAGTCGCTACTTCTGATCCTATTGGCAAGCGCGAGAGGAGAAGGTGGACAATAGAAAACTTGCCCCACGTTGTGGGGAAATCAACTGAGTCAATGAACGAGTTGATAGATGGGCTGGGAAAACAGCACGATGGGTTGTGCGGAAATGAGAAGTTCTGCACTACTCTGAATTTACCTGGGCGCCCCGGTTTGGGAATTATGGAGATGGGGGATGATTGGAAAGGACTGATAAGTGAAGTTAGAACTGGTTCCGAGAAAGGACCAACGTAACGGCCTTTAGATAATTCACGATTTAAGATACTCTGAAACTCTTCAGTGTATGTGGAAACTGAATCACTATTAGGAGGGGATTGTGTAAAGGAAATTGCCATAAAATCTACAATAAAACCGTTATGGAGACCAGCAGGGATATCTATAAAACGAAAGGGAGCGCCCGCCTCTTGGAGTGCTTGCTCCCACGTGTCAGGTTTGTATGGGGTCAAGGGGAAGTGGGTTCTGCGCGTGAGGACATCTCTGGACTCCGTGTGATTTGGAACCGCATCCAGAGCAGATGTGGAGCGGTCGGTGAGTATCGGCGCAACCATTGGTCTTTTGCCATTTGGCACAAAGCTGTTTGCCCGTTTTTGTGAACAACCTGATACCGATGCGTTCTACAAACGTTTCGTGCTTTTGGTCCCAAGTGTGACTGGTGGCGCAGTGGAAAATGTTGTGTCGGTGTCTACCCAAACAGGCTGCGCAAACGGAGAGGAACTCTGTGACAGCTTGTTGTAGGTTTGGCTGTTGAGCGGGGTGAAATGTGTGTACTTTCTTATTATAAGCATCGTTGGAGGTGCTGGATGACAGCAACCCTGAGCATTTCTGACTGCTTACTGAGCGCGCATGTGCCGAGAACTGATTGGACGCCGGCAGCATTGGGGCGGCTTGCCTGTTGGTGAGCTGTGTCAGCTTTTCCAAGGCCTGGGACGCTGTGCAGACATAGCGATGAGCATGGATAGCGTGTGGAAAAAGCATCCAGTGATGCAAGTGATTGTGTGTTTGCAAGCAACAGTGACACGTGGTGAATGCGTGTGGTATTGACCAGTTGACGTGTAAAAGTATGTGTGTATGGTGGCAGCCAGTGGACGCATGAGAAACGAAAAAGAACGTGAAGAGAGGAGAGGGGGAGGGGGGGTGAGTGAGGCCACTTCATGGAAAAAGGGTCTGCCTCAACGGTGACTTACTGCTTGGATTGACTTGTGCTGGTCGATCGTGATCTTTTGCACGAGGTGGTGATGGGTATCCACAAGGATCTTCTCATTGATGAGGGCTAGATTGAACGCTTGAGGACCCGCAATGGTCGCATGCCATTTCCGTCTTTGGTTCCCTTGATAGATGAGGAGAGCTCTCTGTTCGGATTGGATGCACGAGTTATGCCAGGCATGGTTTTCAATGCGTGACCAGAATTTTATGTGCATGTCGACATGCGGTGGTTGCCATCCGGCGTCTAACATGGATTTTACCATGCATACCGAGGCTTGGCCGAATTGCTCGAAGGTGAGGTCTTCATCTTTTGCCACTTCTGATTTGTCATGGGCGAACGCAGTAGGAACGAATGAGTGGGAACCGTCTGCTGCAGGAACGATGGAGAGCAAATTGTTGTCTATCACATAAGATGCCGTGCGATCTGCTTCATCAAGACCGGCGTTAGTGAAATACCATAATTCGCAGAACTGATGAGTTTTTAGCTTGTGAATAGCTACCAGAGACGGCAGGATGAGGGGTTTAGAGGAGACAGGTACGTCTGGTATCGGTGCAAACTTGGTCTTGTTCTTCTTCTTTTCCTCCTTGAGCAACTGAGCTTCCTCTTCCTCCTGCTATATCTGTCATTGCGCTTCTAGTTCTCTGGTCGCATCTGCTGCTAGTTGGTCTTCCTGCTGACGTTGCTGCCAGATTTCTCTGTCTTTGGCATTGTGGACCATCCATAGGTTACCTAGCATATTGATGGCTTGCTGGAGGTCCAAGCCCGCTGCCAGAAAAGGTTGATGTTCTGGTTCATACTCTTCAGCTCCATAGTCTGGCATTAAAGCTAGATGCGGATCTTCCATTGGGATGAATGAGTGTAATCTGATAGGTAAAAGAGTGTGAAAAAGTGCGAAAAACAAAGAAAGGCTAAGCGGCCCACTGAAGCTGGGTGCCGTGTGCTGGGCAGTGAGGTGGCGAGATGCAAAAAGGTTGCGCCACCTTGCTCTCTCATGCACGGACTATGCTCTTGGAGGATCACGTGCCTCGATCACCTAGAGCGCCATTAGGTGAACCTTTGACCCTAATGGGTAATCCTTGACCCTGCTTCTTGCAGGCTATGTCCCTTGTCCTTGTCTCGCTGTAGCTGCTTGCTGACAGCTCCTCTCATCCTTGTCACTTAGCCGAGTTCACGCTTGACCCTTTGGGATCAAGTGTAACATACTCAAGCTGAGCTGAAAATAAAGCTGGGCTGATATCTCAGAAGTGGTCAGGTAAACCTAGTTAGGTTAAGTAAGTAATATTGTGAAGACTATATTAAGCTACATTTTATTCATTGGGTGCATATCAATTAGAGTGAAAATGAACATACTAGAAGTAATTTGGCTAAAAAAGCTGAAAAATGCAAAAGCTGAGCTGAGGCAACACTACCACAGCCACAGCCTGCAAATGTGGCTGACCATTGTCAGGCAATGATGAATGAAATAAGAATTGAGTATACATTCATTTGGAAGGAAAATGAATGAGGTCTAAATGACAAATGGCAAGCAACAATGTTAAAATGGCAGGGAACAGTACTAGCATTGAACATGATGATAAGTGCAAGGGAACTATAAGAATGAGTACTAAGTTAGTTGCAACTAACCAACCTCCCTGAGTGCAAGTGAACTGAGGGAAAGATGAGGTCAGCACACAGCATGTAGGGTACAAGAAAAAAGGATAAGAAGTGTGAATAGATATTCGGATTATGGGGGGGCAGTAGGTATGGTGTCAAAAGGGTGGACAGGTGAGCATGACAAGATATGAACAAAGCGAGATGAAAACAAAGTGCAATGAATGAAAAAGAAGTGAGAAAGGGAAAGGTGTTAACAGAGCAGACAGGCAAGTACCACAAGATATGAATAAAGTGAGATGAAACCAAAATTGGACAGCACCAAGCATGCAATGATGGCAGCATTGGGGTGGGCAGTCAGATCTGGTTGCCTGACAAGGACTGTGTGTTGGACTCTCCACATGCTTGGTGAGCAACATTGATCACATGGCAGAGTGCACAATGGCCCTGTGCAGCTTTGGGGTAAGCAGCAAGGGACTGGGCCTCATCAGCATCAAATCTATGCATGAAAATCTGTGAATATGGTGCCAGGTGAATGTGAGGGACTTGGGTGAGACAGACAGCACTGATCTGGTCAGAAACTTGAGCATGATCACAGACCACTGTTGATACTTGGATGCAAATAGTCAATTGTTGCCTCTTGTCCACTCAGGAGGCCAGTCTTTGAGTGGGATGTGGAGGCCCAGTACTGGGTCACCCTCTGTCCAGTATTTAACGATGTCACACCACAACTTACTCTTTGAGCAATGACCTCCATTTGGGCTTCAAACAGGGACATCTGGAATGACCAATCCAGACATTGGAAGCAGTTTTGAGGTGCTGCAAGCAGTGGTGCTGTGTGATGGCACACCACCAGTCAGAGGCTCAGTGATGGCAGCCAAGGATGACTGGGTATCACAGTCATCGGGTGGGCATATGATAGTGGGCTGGACAGTGGGCTGAGGTCCAGTCCAAGGGGGGGTTGGAAATGGGTAAGTCAGTGTTGTGACACAACAATGACAGGAAATCCTGATAGTAAGTGTTGAGCACAATGGAGACAGCAGAGATGGCAGAGAGATGGCGAGTGGTAAGTTTATGGCCCCACCACAAGGAGGTCTATTGGAAACAATAGTGGTCAGGTCACAGATTGCTTCCTGCATATTTACCACATGTGATCCAAGATTGTGGACTGTTCCCTGTAGTGCACCACATGCAATGTGAGGTTAGACATGTCAGCATTGAATGACCTCTTTAGAAGTTGCAAGTCCTCAGTCGAAATAGGCTGGATAAGTGTGGCCTCCCCCATTAAGGACTTGTTAGCATGATGTGAGTTGGGTGCAAGTGCATTGCTGTAGTTGGTCTCATAAGTGTGAAGCTCATCCAACAGGTACCAGATGAGTGTGTCCCACTGAGAGAATGAAAAGATAAGTATACCAGACAAGAGTGAAGGACATCAATAGTAGAACTCACATGTTCATGTTCAGCCCAGCCACCCCACCAATGGACCATGGCCAAGATCCAATGTTCCCCAATTGGTGCAAACATGAACCAGTACTGAGCCCCACCCTGCCTAAAGCAATGAGTATCAAGGACTACAACTCCAAAGTACTCTGAGCACTCCTATCAAACTCTGACTAGGCATGGTCAGTTGTGGTCAGTTGCTGTGCACTGGAGTCCAGTACCCCAGGTGGAGTTGTCAAAATGGAGTGCCCGGAGTTGGAGCTCAAATGGCACTCAAGGTACTTACTACTTCACTCCTCCATTCCTAACTTTATTTTTGGTGCTGACCACTTCCATTGTCCCAGAGCTGCACCCCCTCTCGTCATTCACTTATGAATTCCAGACTTCCTTTTTGGAGTTGGTCAGAGTTAGCACTCACATCTCCGCCCATCTTATATATACCCTCATTTCATTCTTGGAACTCCCCTCAGTCGTTCTTGCTACATCTTAGGCACCAGCTGAGGTGAGTTGTCTTTGTTTTCACTATTTAGTATCATTTACTGAGTAATGTAGTGGGCATCACTGCCTTTCTACTTAGTTCCTCACAATGAGTAGAGAATAAGCCATGAATGCCTGAACCAGTGGTCACCTCATTGATCCACTTCTGGACCATATCATGGGAGAGTGGTTCATAGGGCTGCACAACACTGTTTGTACCCATCATAGGAAAGATACAGTCATCAGGGAATAACTCTCATTCATAGTGGTAGACTTCCAGCCACCTCATCCAGACTGAGAGCCAGAAAAAGCTGTCTGATGCAGATAGCTGGGGTTGGGGGTACAGATGATAATGATTACCTAGCAAACTGCAGGGTCAGACTCTTTGATTGTGCAGCTGCTGAGAGTGACAGTATAGCAATCAATATCAGTGTTGTACTCACCCTTCAGATCAGATTCACCTTTATCAACTTTTCACTGCCAACCCTTCCAGTTTGCCAGATGGACTTCAAAATACACTTCCAAATTACTTTGTACCAGCTACTCTTTCAGAAGGTATTTCCTCACAACCATCCTAACTGTAATGGGATCCAAAGTGCTGATGTGCTTTCACTGTAGCTTAACAAGCTCAAAGCACCTAGAGGAAAGGTCATTTTGGTGAGTTCTCATCTGATCCACCATATTTTTGCACAGGAGGCTTGCCTTGTCTACAGTGTCCATGTGGTTGCATTGAACATGATCTGTTCAAGATGCTGGGTAAGTGACTCACATTCCTTCAGACTGATCTGCAACACAGGCATGCTATGGTTGGCTGACCTGTTCTAGAGCACTGAGTGCTGCATCTAGCAATGGGCAGCTTTCAAAGATCCATGAAAGCATCTTCTCCATATAGCTTGCTGTCATCAGAAGTGAGTGGGCCCAGTCACCATCTTCTGAGCTTGCCTTGTGTTTTAATGCTTTCATTACATCCTGAACCTCTGCAGATTCTGCTGGGTTGCCATTTCGGCCACTCTCACTGTGATAATAAACTGTGTCACCAATCATAACAGATGGCTATGATACAGGGTATGCATGCTTTATCCCAGAGGTCCTTGAATGCAGCCCTGATCCCCTTCACTGAGTTCTTTCTGAGATTCTGATGAAACCCTTTGTACAATAGAAATAGGGAAAGAGCATGGTTGGAATACTCATTTGGCACACAGTTAAATACCTCAGTGAACACTGGGTTTGTGTTATGTTTCTCTGTTATCTCACCTCGTTTCCATTGTTTGTCACTGGACCTTACTCTTCTTGTCTGATTCTCTCATATCAGGCTTGTAGCTCCACCCTTACTCATTGAGTTCCTTTCACTATTTGTCACTTTAGTCATGCACTTACCAATCTATAATTGCTCTTGCTTATCCTTGTCCTGTCTTGTTTACTGTCGATGTATTATAAAACCCACTTATAGATCTATCTGTTCCCCAGCTTAGACCTACTCAGCAATACATCTCATTTCACTTCCTTGTGTCTTCGCTCTACACTCAAGTGAGCACTTCACTCAGACCCTCGTCCTTATCCCCTGCCAACCGTCTGTCAGGCAGACCCCTTGTTAACTCGCCAACTGTCAGTTGGGCAAACCCTTGACCCTATCAGGTAACCCTTGACCCTGCAGTTTGCAGGCTATGTTCCTCGCCCTCGCCTTGCTGTAGCTGTTAGCTGATAGCTTCCCTCATCCTTGTCACTTAAGCCAAGTCCACGTTCAACCCTCCAGGATCAAGCATAACAGTTTGTATAGGGATCATCCTTGCCAGCAATATGGTCCACAGCTGACCATGTTAACCCTGTGAAGGGTTTCTTGTCACAAGTGAACTCAGTGAGCCATTTGTGACCACAGTTGATGTGACCTGCATATGACCATCTCATATTTGTTACTTTAAGGTGAGCCTATTTTCCATCCTCCTTCAATTGTTCAATTAATCTCAGTAATTTCAAGGGTAATACTGGTAATGGCACTTGGTGGCCCTTTGTTGGAGCCTTGGAAGGATGTGGAGCAGTCTTTACTGACTCCTGAGCCTGGCCCATAGTCAAAGATGGATGTGCATGGAAATGAGTTATTGTGGCTTTGTTTTTCTTTTTTCTTTTGCAATTTACCAGTGTCAAATTCAGGGAGATTCATATTTTCCATGCTGTTTGACACTTGTACATACTCATCATATGGACAGATACAAGTACAGTGAGATATGGAGCTAATCAGAAATGTCAATCACATCTCAGCATGATCTGTGTGTCAGACCTGAGGTTGAACCTTCTATGAGGTCAATCATGTCTTGCTGTTGACCTGCTATCACACTTATGCCAATACTACCAGCATGCAGACAAGCATGTGTATCTGCCTGCCAACAAGCCTCTGCATTCACACAAATAGAAGCAGAAATTAGAAAGACATGAGCACACAGATGCAGCAAGAAAAAAATACTCAAACTACCTCTGTGTTGAGACCAGTGATATCAGTTACTGCTGCTGTAAGCACATGCTCAACTATATGAGCAGGAAGTGTGATAAAGAGACACTTGTCATCACTAGATGATCTGCTTTGCATGGATGTGGGCAACAATGTGCTACAGACAATATCAGCTAGCTACCTTGTCTGAAGACAAGCCTTGATGACAACAAGTTTTGACCCTGTTGTGTCAACAACACAGCAGTGCACAAGCTTGATTATTGGGTTGAGTGTTGTGATGTCACAAGGCTGTTTTGCTAGCTGCAATAAGTCAGGCTTAAATGCAAATCAATTTTAGTTGCATGTCATCTACCCCACATAGCATGTGCAGCTTTGTGCCCTCCCACACTGTCACATGCATCTTTCCAATGACCATGTCATTGTTTCACCCAAACTTAGATGTGCAGAATATTGCAAGTTTGCTAAGGCAAGGTTAGAAGTGGCTATTTTTCAGGATGTGCTGGTTATGCTATAGGTAGAGAAAGTTGTTGGTGGGTGAGCATACCAGTTCAGTACATCAAGGCTTGGAAATGAGTTAGTGATCAAATCCACAACAATGGGATTCTTGTGTCCTATGAGGCCCTTGGGATCCATTGCCAGGGCTCATCAGAGGTCATTTTGCCAGCTGCAGAGGAAGTTAGTGAAGGCAATAGTGCCTTTTGTTGTAAGAGCATCAAGTAGAGTTCCTCCAAGCTTGTATTAGGAGACACCATGTGCAACTTTGATGCCACAATGCGAGATTCCATCCTAGATGGGTGTTAGTGAATTGAATTCAATGATATTCAGGTAACTTACATTGTAGTCACCCCCACATAAAAGAGCAATCAAGATGAGCCCTTCCTGCCTCAAGCCTGTTGCATGAGCAACACTATAGTCCATATAGATGTCTACATGGTTAAAGTGACCAAGTGGCTCTTGACTATTGAACAAAAAAGGTGAAAGATGGACAGCATATAGAAATCAGTTCTAGTTGAGAGGAAAGAATGAAGTGAAAGGGTGTGCTTACCAGCAAATGACACATGTAACACTGAAGACAAGTGCATCACTGTCAGTCATCAGCATTGCATCAATGATTGTGTTTTGGCTAAGTGCTGCTAACTCAGCTTCAGCTTGACCAGGGGCCTTTGCAAGGAAGTCAGCATTGTTCTCACAGTATTTCACTCAATATGTACCTCATACCATGCAAACCCAAAGCTAGATAGCATCTCTTGGAATGCCGCAGCAAGCCAATGGCCTACTTTTTGAACTTGCTTGCATTGCTTCACAGGTAGTCATGCCAGGCCATCAAATACAAATATGATGTGTGCAGAGATGTTGAGAAGCATCACAAGCTGATAAAAAAGTGTCTAGAGCTCAGGACTTAATCCTGCACCTGCATGGCTGTACTGAAAGACAGGGCAGACTGAGTGCATCCATATGCTGGTTGTGATGTTAGAAACAGGAATGTATCACAAGAATAAATATCTCCATACCTTGCATTGACTCCAATAGTTAATAGTTTTGGATTGTTGGCAGGACCGCCTATTGAATGAAAGCCTTCATTTACCACAAATTCTATAAGGGAGCACTCCTCTCCAGCACTGTTACATTTTATTCCTCTCTTGTTTCCTTATCGTCTGTTTGTCATTGAACATTAGTCTCCTTGTCCAATTCTCTCATATCGGACCCGTAGCTCCATTCTTAGTCACTGAGTTCCTCCTGCTATTTGTTGACTTACTCATACACTTACCAATCCATGTTTCTCCCTTGTTGTTCTTGTCTTACTTTGTTTTCTCTCCATGTACTATATAAAACCCACTTGTAGGTCTACTTGTCCCTTAGCTTAGACCTACTCAGCAATATACCTTCTCGTCTTTTCTCATGTCTTCACTCTACACTCGAGTGAGTGCTCTGCTCATACCCTTCGTCCTACTGCTAGCAAGTTGCTAGGCAGAAGTCTTTGACCTTGAATTACTGTCAGCCAACTGCCGGACGAACCCTTGACCCTGCAAGTTGCAGGCTATGTCCCTCATTCTCGAGTTGCTGTAGCTCTCTGCTGACAGCTCCTCTCATCCTTGTCACTTAGCCAAGTCCACACTTGACCCTTTGGGATCAAGCATAACAAAAGGTCTAAGCTCTATCAGTCGCAGCTAGCACCGCCTAAGCTGCCAACATTTCCTCCAATCACCAACCACAATGTCCCTTGTCGTCACAACAACCCCAGTCGCCATAAGCACCCCAGCCTCACCAAGACTCATTCTTCGACACCTTCCTCAGACCCACCCAAGAAACTGCTAGGGACATCAATGATTTGGACCCTGATCCACAACTTGGTGAAGAATGTCGTTCACCATCCCCTGACGTCCCTATCTCCTCTGTTGCTAAACAACAGGAGGATACCAACCTTGCCCAATGCCTCTCTACTAGACTCTCCCTTCCAAGAGAACCAACTCTCCCATCCCCAACTCCAACTACCCAACGACCAGTCTACCCTCACTTAGAAATAGAGAAACTACACAGGCAAAGAGACGAGTGGCATGCCAGAAGAGGACAACCACCCTGCAGACCACCATTCTCCCACCCCCCATCCCCTATGTCTAACAAACCCACTGAGCTATGCCTTTCCAAACCTGAGGAATTTGATGGAACCTATGCCAAAGCAATCCCATGGCTCAACTCTGTCGACATCTATCTTTTGATCAATAAAGAGATCTATAAGGACGATGATAAACAAATCGCCTTCACCCTCTCCTTCATGACCAAGAGATCAGCTACAGTTTGGGCCAACACTTTCTGCACCAAAGTCTTGGCTAACGGAAAATTCAGGACCTGGGTTGAGTTCATAGTAGAGTTCAAAAGCACGTTTAAACACAAGGACACCAAAGCCCAGACAATCCACTGGTTGATGCACACTAGAATCCAGAAGACTGAGGATCTCAATACCTACATTACAGAATTCAAAAACCAAGTAGCTGTTAGCAGAGTAACTGAGGAAGACGTCCTCATCTCCTTCTTCGCAGAAGGTCTTCCAGAGGCAGTCCATCAATGAATCTTTGCCATGGACTTTCTCCTGGAGAAAATAGAAACCTGGTACACTAAGGCAGTACATTTCATCACCCATTGGAAGCAAGCCAATGCCTTTAACTCTGGCAATCACACCAGATTCACTTACTTTTCCCCAATGAAAAACACCACCCCTACTTGAGACCCAGATGCAATGGATGTTGACGTCATCTGAATTAGAAAGCTTACCCCAGCAGAGTGAAAACATTGCATGGAGAAAAAGCTCTGCTTCCGTTGTTGACAACCTGGACATCTGTCCAGTGGCTGCCCTGCCTTCCCAAATCAGAAATCCTCCACCTCCTCTCAACCCTGTCATGTCCGAAAGATCAAAACAGACGACCTCCCAAAATTACAAGAAATCAAGGATGATGATGAAGAGGAGGTGAAGGGGGAGACTACTAAGAAGATGGCATTCAGAAGGTGGAACTCGGGTTTTTAAAAGGGAAAGTTCCTTTGATGCAAACTTCCCCCGATTCTCATGTATTTGTAGCAAAGAAATCAAAAGCTATCATTCTCCCCATTTTGCTCATTACAGACTTAAAAGTCATCAACACTTGGACCCTCCTTGACTCCAGAGCAAGCTGCTCCTGTATTGACTGGGATTTCACTAAGAAATATCGTCTCCCAATGACCCATCTCCCAGAACCAATCCCAGTATGAAATGCTGACAACTTGTACAACAAACATGGGAGTATTAAGTACTCAGTTACCTTGGAATTCAATCTAGCCAACCTCCGCTACTCCAAGGAATTCTTTGTAATGCACCTAGGAGATGACCCCATTGTCTTAGGAATGACTTGGCTAAAGAAAGCCAACTCTGCCATCAATTGGACAATCTTCACCCTCAGCCTTCCTATCTCAGAATCCCTTGCTCTACTGAGAGGAGTGGTACAAGGAATCAATCCAAACCCAAGAGAAACCAAATGGCTCATGGAACATGCAGCTAAAAAGGCTACCCACCCTAACTCACACCACATCCATCATATTGACACTGACGAAAAATATGACAAAGCCCTCTATGATTATCTGGAATATGGATGCAGAAGCCATTTCCCTACCTATTTGCAATGGATGGACTGGAGTAAGGAGCAGATGGTGAAAAAACTCACTACCTCCACTGACCTAGCCATCGATGCCCTTGCTGAGAAAAAGGTCACTGTCCTCCCTCCAGAATACGCCGACTTTGCTTCCATCTTCTCCAAGGAATCAGCAGACCATCTTCCTCCCTCCTATGTCTATGACCACCCAATTGAACTAGATGAAACATTCAAACCAAAAGCAGCAAAACTCTATCCACTCACAGAACAGGAGAAGAAAGCAACTGAGGACTTCCTTGACAAAAACTTACGTGCAGGGAAAATCCATCCCTCCAAATCCCCACAGTCATCCCCATTCTTCTTTGTCAAAAAGAAAGATGGAAAACTATGTCCCTGCCAAGATTATCGCTACCTGAACAAGCACACTGTTCACGATACCTATCCCCTACCTCTGATTTCAGATCTCATTGATTGCCTTCAAGGCTCTCAAGTATTCACCAAATTTGATGTTCGATGGGGATATAACAACGTCAGAATCAAGGAGTCTGATTGTTGGAAAGTGGCATTTCTCACTCATAAAGGCCTGTTTGAACCTACTGTCATGTTCTTCAGTCTGACCAACTCTCCCACCATCTTCTAATGGTTCATGAACGACTCCTTCAATGATCTTATCACTGAAGGATGGCTTGTCATTTATATGGACAACCTTCTTGTCTTCTCCCCTGACAAGCAAACCCATGTTGAACGAACCCAATGGGTTCTGCAATGAATGAAGGAGTTGGAACTCCACCTGAAGTTGGAGAAGTGCGAGTTCGCTGCTGACCAAGTGGAATATCTTGGAATGATTGTCAAACCTGGCCAACTTGCTATGAATTCAGTTAAACTAACTGGGATATCTGACTGGCCAACCCCAGAACATGTCAAGAATGTGTGATCCTTTCTCAGTTTCACTAATTTCTACCATCACTTCATCCACAATTACTCCACCATCACTCGTCCACTGCTGGATCTCACCAAAAAGGATCACCCCTGGGAATGGTCTCCAGACTACGAAGAAGCTTTCCAATCCTTGAAATCGGCTTTCCTCACTGGCCCTGTACTCCAACTCCCTGACCCCTCATTACTGTTCACCATCACCACCAATGCCTCCAAATGGGCTACTGGGGGAATTCTCTTACAACCCAATGGCAATGGTGATCTCAAACCCTGTGCTTATCTCTCCCAATCCCTCACTTCGGCAGAGAGGAACTATGACATTTATGACAGGGAACTCCTCACTGTCATCCATGCCCTTAAGGCCTGGCAACACCACCTTCATGGTTCAGCTTTCCCGGTTGACGTTCTCACTGATCACAAGAATCTCACGTACTTCCAGGCCCCACATAAGCTGAATCGTCACCAGGCTCACTGGCTTCTTGACCTTGGAGACTTTGATCTCAAATTCACTTATGTCCTGGGAATCTCCCTGGCTGCCCCAGATGCCTTGTCTCACCAACCTGACCATGCCAATGGTGATGACTCTGACAACACTGACATTACCCTCCTTTCCACAGACCTCTTTGTCAATCTAATCGACATTGACCTCTCCTCTAAGGTTGCCACCTCCTCGGCCTCTGACCCCCTTGTCCTTGATACCCTGCATACTCTCGAAGGCACTGTCCCTGCATGCTTTCAATCCTGTCTTTCCAACTGGAAATTTGATGCTGGCATTCTCACCTTCCAAGGCCATGTCTACCTCCCCACTCTCCTCCGCCGCAATGTCATCTCTTGTTGTCATAACCATCCCTCTGCCGGCCACCTAGGCTACCTTAAAACTTGTCAACTTGTCTCCCATAATTATTGGTGGCCGGGCCTAGCCACCTTCATCTGCCACTATGTCCAGGGCTGTGCGACCTGCCAGCAGCACAAAGTCAACACCCACCTGACAATTGCCCCACTTACCCCTATTGCCTCCTCCTGCACCTGCCCTTTTCAACAACTTTCCTGTGATTTAATCACTGATCTGCCGCTTTCTGACAGTTTTGATAGTCTCCTGGTTGTGATCGACCATGGGCTTACAAAGGGGGTAATTTTGTGCCCTACTACAAAAACTGTGACCACTGAAGGTGTAGCCCACCTTTTCTTTCACAAAGTCTACTCACAATTTGGCCTACACAACAAACTCATCTCGGATAGAGGATCCCAATTCATATCCGAATTCATCAAATCCCTCACCTCCCTCCTTAATTACTCCTTGGCCCTCTCTACAGCCTACCACCCTCAGACCAATGGGAAAACTGAATGTGTCAACCAAGAGGTCAAGACCTACCTCCGGATCTTCTGTCATGATAACCCAACCAGTTGGGCAAAACATATCCCTATGGTGGAGTTCGTGCACAACCACCACCCTCACTCCATCACTGGCCAGTCGCTGTTCTACCTCATGATGGGATATGAATCTAAACCCCTTCCCACCATCATCTCCAAGACAGCTCTCCCCACAGTTGAATCCAGACTTCAGAACCTATCTCACATAAGGAATGAGGCGCT
Organism: Pulveroboletus ravenelii; assembly: GCA_038090235.1. NCBI lineage: Eukaryota > Fungi > Basidiomycota > Agaricomycetes > Boletales > Boletaceae > Pulveroboletus > Pulveroboletus ravenelii. The sequence continues at coordinate 17,111 of JBBPMH010000389.1, forward strand.
TGCAGCACATGAACTGTCCCGTCAGCTGATGAAATCATGAAACACATGAGGCTTCACCCCTTGGAAATGTGATGATAAGGTCTGGCTTGAAGCACAGAACTTAAAATGTTCCCTTACCAGCCCTAAATTCACCCTGAAACGAGAAGAACCTTTTGTCATTACAAAAGTCTTATCTCCTATCTCTTACAAACTCCAACTCCCTTCCACATGGAAGATTCACCCCGTGTTCCACACCTCCCTCCTATTGTCCTATTGCAAAAATAACGTACATGGGCAGAACTTCCCTGCTCCACCACTGGACCTAATAGAAGGAGAAGAAGAATACGAAGTTGAAAAGATCATATGTCACTGTGGAACTCCATCCCATCAGCAATACCTCATCTGATGGAAGGGTTACTCAACCGAAAAAGACTTGTGGGTCTCAGAATCTGAAATGAACAATGCCCCACTCATCCTAAGGGCATATAAACACCTCCACCCCAAAGTCTTCCCCCAACTCATCTCCCACTCTATCAACCTGATGTCCACCAGACCTACCAATTGCCCCTATGCCACCTCTCCCCTCATACCCTCCGGACTTATCACCTGGACTACTTCTGGCTCTCCACCAAGTCGAACAATGGCTGCTAAGGATACTTCATCCACTCAGGAACCATTGGTGAACACTGACAATTCTCCTGATAATGTTTAACAGGATAACAGACCAACTCCCAGAACTCCTGGAACCATCACTGACTCCATCTCTTCCCCTTCCTCTGTAACTGCATCCTCCCCTGCCCTCCTCTTCTTCCCGGAAGATCTCATCAAACTCTCCCCTCATCCAACTGAAGAAAAACCCCCACGTTCTGGCATGCCCCATCCTACTATCAGTGAATGGAGAGCTCTCCATCATGCTCACGATGATGGAATCCACCCTCCCAACGTTCCCATCTATGCTCAATGCTTGCAGGAGGACCTCCCCAATGATCATTACCAAAACCTTCTCATGACTCACCTCAGTGACCCCCATCTCACCATTCCAATGGATAATGACCTCACTCCAGGATTCCCCCTCACTTCCCTGACCAACACCTTCCTGGAAGTATGCCACCTCAACCTGTTAATTGATTCCCTCAACTCTCACACCGACCTGATCATAGTCAAATATCATCTCCACTCAATCTGCGCTGTCCTCTATGGACATTTGGGTACCAAATGGGGCTAGAAGAATATTTAACAGATCTAGATTGATACCTTGCTGAGAAAGCTGAAACCAATCGCCCCCATTATCATCGTTCCATCACCACTTGCTTCAAAAACTTTGGCTGCAACAACACCCCCTCTGCCTCGTCCTCTCCACTCAATCCAGAGGAGATCACCATCCTGGAACACAAGGAATGTTCCTATTGGGGACAGCATCCCTGGCCTCTCCCAACGTCGCACCCCCTCTGCAAAAATGCTTGTTTCCATTGCCATCATCTTGGCTATGTGCAAATCAACTGTGAGCTATATGAATGCCTGATCTGCCATACATGGACCCCCAGACACACCCAATACCAGTGTGCTACAGTGTATTGGCAGGCAAATGTCCCTCAATGTACCCTGCTTTGTGTCGACTTAACTACTACCTGACACTCCCATCGCCCTTCCGCCTCCTTTTCTTCCTTTTCCAATAACTCCCATCATTCCACACTTCCCCCCTCTTTGCCATCATCATCACCCCCTTCTCACCAACTCTGCTGCCAAAAGCCCTTTCATACACACCCTTGTCGGCGCTCTGGGAGTCCCATCCCTGTCCCTCCCCCTCATGCAGACTCTCCCGACGATGACCCTTTCACTGCTGAAGCCTACAGCAACATGACTGGCTCCCTGGGATATAGCTATCGGGAATTTTAGGAAGTCGACAGTGTCTTCTTGCCTTAACAGGGGGGTAATGTTACATTTTATTCCTCTCTTGTTTCCTTATCATCTGTTTGTCATTGAACATTAGTCTCCTCATCTGATTCTCTCATATCAGACTCATAGCTCCATTCTTAGTCACTGAGTTCCTTCTGCTATTCATTGACTTACTCATATGCTTACCGATCCATGTTTCTCCCTTGTTGTTCTTGTCTTACTTTGTTTTCTCTCCATGTACTATATAAAACCCACTCATAGGTCTACTTGTCCCTTAGCTTAGACCTACTCGGCAATATACCTTCTCGTCTTCTCTCATATCTTCGCTCTACACTCGAGTGAGTGCTCTGCTCATACCCTTTGTCCTACTGCTAGCAAGTTGCTAGGCAGAAGTCTTTGACCTTGAACTATCATCGGCCAACTGCTGGACGAACCCTTGACCCTGCAAGTTGCAGGCTATGTCCCTCATTCTCGAGTTGCTGTAGCTCTCTGCTGACAGCTCCTCTTGTCCTCATCACTTAGCCAAGTCTACACTTGACCCTTCAGAATCAAGCATAACAAGCACATGACAAAGTCTGTTTTCCTGACATATCAATCTGGGATAAAGACCATGCCAGTAATTCCAACTCACTGTCTAGAGCTGACTTATATACACCCATGTGGTCAGAAGCCAGGCACTGCAAATAAATTAGGGGTCCTAGTGGGCAGTATTGGGTCAGCAACTCACTTCAATTTGAAATAGAGGTACATACAATGAGCACACATGGAAGTGAAGAAGCCTGAGAGGAAAACACCCTTATGGAGTGTTTAGATGAGGAATGGTTCACACTACTAGGACTGGTGACCAGGGCTGTTTGGCTCTTATATGCCACATCAATGAACAAGTCAAGATGTTGCAGGTCCACCTTGTCAAGATCAAGTGTAAGATCCATATATGAGTCATTCTTCTCAATTCATTTAGGAGGAGCTAGCTTGGACATGATAACAGATTCCGGTGAGTGAGGGCTCTTAGGAGAATGACAGCTAGGTGGGTTGTGGGTGAATTTGGGATGATGTGCCACTTTGATAATATCAAGCTGGTTTAGGATACCAGAGTTAAGATCATTGGGGAAGTAATCATCCAAGTTCATTATCCTAGACAATGTCAAGCTGGACATGGACAATGGGCTTGAATGTGGTCTTAACAGCAGCAGGGGTGATCAACCATTCAGCAAATGTGGATGTTGGCCCAAAACCTACCTAAGAACCAATTTATCTTTGTGCTTGATGCAAGGGATAGTACCAATTGATGTAAGTGGCAAGTCTACAAATAGGATACCATGGAGTGTATATGCTGCCATAGGGTAGCATTGCTGTGGTCAGTACAAGGGGGTAAGACCATTAACTGAAAACCACTCAAGAACATATCTCTGAGGGTAACTCTGGAACTCTGGAGTTTGGACAGGGCTTTGGCTTCACCTTATGTGGTGCACCTCTGTCACAAGTCTGGTAGCCCTGAATTTATGAGGGGTTAGGCGAAGGGTCAGAGGGACCTTGTTGCAAGCAACAAAGGTCAGCAGAGGTCAGAGGAGAGCCATCAAGGCTCAAGTGGAGGATCAGAGAGGACTGGGAGAATCTTAGTTGAGTTTCAAACTGAGATATCTACAACAAGTTATGGAGTCTTATATATGGAGGAGGAGCACTGGTATGAGAACTGGTAACTCAAAGCCAGAGGCAGAGTAGTAACAATGGAGCTGTGCTCCTAAGTGGAGCACATGATTGGAGAGGCTATAAGGGAAACAGGTGGTGTACAAGGTAAGCAAGAAATGGAACATAAGTACAGTAAGATGGAATTATCTAAGTACAAGATCTGGAGGGTCTAGGGTGCATGCTCATAAAGAACACACCAGAGTTTGAGAGAAATGAGGCCAGAGTTGGATCCAGAGTTGCACAGGATATAACATAAAGCCTTACTTGGAATCACATTGCTGTTTTGATTGCTATGGTTAACATTCACTTTTGAGAAGTCAGAGACCTGCTTTTCAAAGAAGTTAGTCTTACCTTGCAGTGAAATCCATGAAATCAAATGGGTTTATCACATTGTACACCTTCCCATTCCCTGGTGAAACTAACAGATGGTCAGCAACAAGTTTAATGTATTGATGCACAAACTTAGCATCCAGCCTAGGGTGGCAATGAATGTTGTTGTCATGCATAGGAGCATGTGAGGGGAGGTGTCAAGGTCCACTGCTAACTCCAATAGGAGAGCGCATGAAGGAGGTACTGGGTGGAGGTCAGAGGGTTGAGGACTTCGGCTTCAGCAACTCAGGGTGGAGCGCTGCACCCTGGTGATCCCAGGTCCTCATGTTTCAGAGGTCAGGCAGAAGGGGGTCAAAGGGACAGAGACAGAATCTGTCAGATGGGAGGGAGGACAGAGAAGAGGAGATAGCAGAGAAGAAGAAAGGACTAAAATACTTTAATATTTGAACTGAGGAGTAAGTCCTCAGTGGATCAGACTTATATACAGGAGGGCAGAGGCAGTACAGTATGTATAAGTACATGGTACAGAGGCGGAACCATGTGGAGGAGTATCTAAGTAAGGTATGGAGAGCTAAGCAAGAATGTGGCGTACACAGAGAATGGAGAGACAGAGAATGGAGAGACAGAGAATGGAACTGGGTACCGGCCTAGGAACAACCAGCACCGCAGTCAGAGTGGAATCGGAGCTACGGTACAGAGTGTCAGAACGATGAGAGAAAAGTATCTAAGTATGAAGTGGAGTGAGCAGAATACGTGTGGAGTAGAGCAGAGTTGTCATGGAGGTAGGATTGGCTCAAGATAGAGACAGGGAGGAATGCACACAACAGTGACAGAGACAGAGGGATGTGATCAGTGACAAATTCAATGTATTGACACATGAGCTTAGCATTCATTCTGACCAAGGCAACAGGTAATACATCTAAAAACAGAGGTCAGCACCAGAGTCATTGCACTTGTCAGACACATTACCAGTCAAAAATGCCTGTTCAATCTTGACAGCCTCCATAATGGTGGGGCAGACAACTGCTGGATGACACTGCCAGAGGTGGCTGAAAAGTAGGCACACAAAATCTGCATGCATTTCCTCACTGCAGCTGATAAGTTCATTGAAGAACATGAGACCAGGCATTAGGCCAATGTATCTGAGAACCAAGGTCAGTAGCAGGCTCATTGCATTGTTAGACACATTACCAGTCAAAAACTCCTGTTTGATCTTGACAGCCTCTGTAATGATGCAGTGAATAACTTCTGGATGAGAACACTGCTAGAGGTGACTGAAAAGTAGACATGCAAAATCTGTGTGCATTCCCTCACTGCAGCTGATAAGTTCATTGGAGAATGTGAGACCAGGTATTAGGCCATGCTTCTTTAACCAGAAGATGGAAGTGAAGGAGCCCGAGAAGAAAATACCCTTGATAGTGGCAAAAGCAATCAGCTGTTCAGGATAAGAACGCTGCCAGAGGTGATTAAAAAGCAGGCACACAATATTTGTGTGCATTCCCTCACCATGGCTGATAAGTTTATTGAAGAACATGAGACCAGGCATTAGGCCATGCTTCTTTAACCAGAAGCTGGAAGTGAAGGAGCCTAAGAAGAAAGTACCCTCAACAGTGGCAAAGACAATCAACTGTTCAGCAAACATGAAGTGTTGGTCCAAAATTCACTTAAGAGCCTGTTCAGCTCTGTGCTTGGTGCAGGGAATGGTGTCTATGGCATCAAAGAAATATTTGCAATGAGTGAAGTCCTTAATATAGGTGTTGATCAAAAGGGAATACATCTCAGGACAGATGTCCTCTATCATGATTTGAAAGCCATAAAAACAGCAAGCTTTGGTGACTTGAATCTTATAATGCCATCTGAAACTGCAAAAAGCATCAGTATGTGAGAGATAAATTCAGTTCACTATTGATCAGACTTGTCTTCCAACTATTGATGTTCTTTGAGAGGTTCATCTCCTCAGTGGTCCAGAAAGACACCCCACTTTCCTGTACATTTGCCATATCCAATGACACATCAACACAATCCTGAGGGGGGATGAGTAGAATAACTGACCTCATGATACTATATGGGAAAGAGGACAAATTGACACTCAGATTCTTTCAAGAGAGGTCCTTCACCTGCACAATGATTTGAGTAAAAAATACAAGCATGAGAAAAGAAACTTACATTCTGAAAGATCCACCTCACTAACAAACTTTGTGTGCAGAGCATTAAACTCATCTTCTAAATCAGAGTTGACTGGGGTATCCAGAGAGACACTACACAAGGTGAACTCTAAAAAGAAGTCAAAAAAAGCTAGAGTTGTGATTTAAAACTCATGCTGGAATTATTATGGTGCTGAAAGGGTACAGGACTTCAAGTCAGCATGGTCAGCCTAGCAGGATGTATGCTTACCTAACATGCTGAATTAGGAAAGTATCCTGGATGTGGGTACTGACAAGCTGAACACTGATGAGGCCCAGCTTAAGAAGAAGTGAGAGGGAAGGGAAAAAAAAAACAAGTAGTCATTGAGCAGTCAATGCTGGGACACTAATGCTCTATAAAAAAAATAAGGTCAGAGTTATAGTTGTGACAGGGGATGAAGCAGAAAAGCATGTAAAGCTAGATAAGTGAGATAAGTGCCATTTTGGCAGAGTAATTAGAGCCTGGACAGGAGCCACTACTTGAGAAGTAGCTGAGAGTGTTCATGTTTGTCCTGCTCAGTCCTACTCGGCTTCATAGCTGGCCGAGAAATCAGAGATTGAATGAACCCTTTGTTGCTGGTGGTAAGCTGTCATGCATGGCATGCCTGCCCCTGAAGTTGATGTTTGTAGGGCAGTTATAAAGAATATCATTGAGCTCATTCATGTCTTGCTCCTTTCTCTGATTGAAATTGCCCTTGAATCCACACCTAAACCTCGCATTCCATACCATATGTTGATCTTAACTGGGCACCAGTGGGTCAAAGAGCTTATCGCCGGCCATCTGGATTGTATTCACTGTGAACTTGGTGTACACAAGGACATGTTTCTTGCCCTTCTCGAAGAACTACATGAGATGGGCCACCATGATTCCCGGAATGTCACACTGGAAGAACAAGTCACAATTGCCTTATACATATTGGTCACTGGGCTTACAGTTCGACATGTCAGCAAGCATTTTCAGCACTCAAATGACACAATCAGCCGGTACGTTCACAGTTCTCACTTGACAAAGTATCAAGGTGTCATATCCCACACAACTCCTAACTCTGGATCCAACTCTGGCCCCGTTTCCTCGAACTTGTTACACTCGATCCCGAAGGGTCGGAGCATGAACTCGGCTGAAGGTTGAGGGCAAAGACTGTTATCAGCGACCCACTGTTAACAAGACAAGGATGAAGGACACAGCCTGCAAACGGCAGGGTCGAGGGTTCTATCAATGAACAGTTGATAGTTTCGAGGTCGAGGGGCCTTGCCTAGCAACACGCTATCAAGGGAACGAGAGCAAGAGCGGAGCACTCAGTTGAGTGTAGAGCGAGGACACACAGAGGAAGCAAGTTAATTGCCGAGTAGGTCTAAGTTAAGTTGACAAGTAGACCTACGAGGGTTTTTATAGTGCTTTGGAAAACAACAAGGTAAAACAAGGACAACGAGGAAACAACAGGGATTGGTAAACGTATGAGTAAACCAGCGAATAGCTAAAGGAGCTCAGTGACTAATGAAGGAACTACGAGTCTGATACGAGAGAATCGGACGAGGAGGCTAATGTTCGATGACTAATGGTGGAAATGAAGCGGAGACAAAGGGAAACAAATGGAAACGAAGATGAAACGTAACAGAACTCCGGTGCATTCTTGATGAGCATGCACCCTAGACCCTCCAGACCTTGTACTTAGTAATTCCTACTTACGTTCCATTTTTTGCTTACCTTGTACACCACCTGTCTCTCTTCATAGCCCCTCCGACCCTGGAGCACAGCTCCATTGTAACTACTCTGCCTCCAGCTCTAAGTTACCAGTCCTTGTACCAGTACTCCCCCTCCATATATAAGACTCCATATCATGTTGTAGATACCTCAGTTCGAATATTGACTAAGACATCCCCTGTCTTCTCTGACCCTCCACTTGAGCCTTGACAGCTCTCCTCTGACCCCTCTGCTGACCTCTGTTGCTTGCAAAAAGGTCCCCTTTGATCCTTCGCCCGACCCTCCATAAATTCAGGACACCCAGACTTGTGACAGGGTGCACCACATACGGTAAAGCCAAAGTCCTGTGCAAACTCTGGAGTTCCGGAGTTACCCCTCAGAGTTCCGTTCTTAACACAAGGACTACAACTCCGAAGTACTCCAGGCGCTCCTATCGAACTCCAACTAGACGTGATCAGTCATGGTCAGTTGCTGTGCACTGAAGTCTGGTACCCTGGGTGGAGTTGGCAAAACAGAGTGCCCGGAGTTGGAGCCCAAATGGCACTTGAGGTACTTACTACTTAACTCCTCCATTCCTAACTTTATCTTTGGTACCGACCGCTTCCATTGTCCTGGAGCCATGCCCCCTCTCATCATTCACTTATGAATTCCAGACTTCCTTTTTGGAGTTGGTCGGAGTTAGTGCTCGCATCTCCGCCCATCTTATATATATACTTATTTCATTCTCGGAACTCCCCTCAGTTATTCTTGCTACATCCTAGGCAGTGGCTGAGGTGAGTTGTCCTTGTTTTTCACTATTTAGTATCTTTTACTGAGTAATGTAGTGGGCATCACTGCCTTTCTACTTAGGTGAATATAGTCATTCTTGCTACATTCTAGGCAGCGGCTGAGTGGGCATCACTGCCTTTCTCACACAGAGCATTGCTGTCTGACTCCAGATTATATTTATTAAATGGCAGATACTTTAAAAAAATGATCACCATCTTTTCAACCCCACCATTCTATGTGAAGTTTGTCAGCTTTCTGTCAGACAAAGAGATCCCATTGAAGATCTGGAACAACCCCAAATTTTTCCCCTACTTCCGTGACGCTATCAATGCCATTGATGGAAGTCATATAGCTGTTGCCCCTCCAAGTTACCTATGCTCAGCCTTTCGAAATCACCAGGGATTTCTATCCCAAAATGGACTCTTCATATCAGATTTTGACCTTAGTTTCACCTATCTCCTTCTGGGATGGGAAGGATCTGCTACCAATGCATGTGTCTATGATGATGCAATCTCAAATAATCTGCATATCCCCAACAGTAAATATCTTCTTGCAGATGCAGGCTATTCACTTCGGCCTCAACTTCTTGTTCCATACCGTGGGGTGCAATACCACTTGGCTGAGTGGGGTCATGCGAGCATCCAGTACATGTACTCTATTGTATCAATCATTAATTCTGATCCTTGTTTTCAGCCCATTGAATAAGGAAGAACTTTTTAACCTTCGCCATGCCTCAGCCTGCAACATGATCAAACGAATCTTCGGAGTTCTCAAGTGCTGCTTCCACATCCTTCTCCTTCCAACAGAGTTCTCAATGGATGTCCAGGTCAAGATTCCCATGGTGCTATGCGCTATTCATAACTTTATTTGTTTTCACAGTGACACTAGCGATGAGTCATCCAATCTGGCAGAGGACAATGAAGGACTGATGTTCAGTCATGGACAGCCAGGTGCCAGCACTTATGTACCTGGCACCAATCACCCAATGGACAATGGTTCAGCAAAGCAAAAGTGAGAGGTGATTGCACAGGCGATATGGATTAATTACCAGTCTGTCTTATTGCAGCATGATCATGACGATGAGTTTGAAAGTGACACTTTGGAAAAGTAACTTGTTGGTAGTGTTTACTGCAATTCAAAGTTCCTATCCGCATTTGATCATCGGAACCATGAAAACATACTGTTCATATAACATCAAACGGTACAAAGGAGGCTACAACAACTAAGATCATATGTACCACTTGTCGCTGCCCCACCGTTGTCACTCCATCTTGGCATTGCCCTCACGACTGGGCCCAGCTGTACCTTTGAGTTTGGCACAAAGACATTGAATGTACGTGATGCACTCCTTCATCTTGAGGGAGAGGAAGAGTGACGCCTTGATTTTGTGCTTGGTAAAGTGAGTGCCGATCTTCATGATCTTGTTGGTCAACAGTCTGGGAATGTTGTAGAGTGCTTGACTGGCTTCCTTGATTATCAACAGCTTATTGGGGAGAATGGTGGAAATCAAGTCAGTGAGATTGTGGATGGAGTTGTTGACCATATTCATGGCAACAACTTCAGTCAGCAATTGAACTTCCTTCGGGGTAGCTCGACCACACTTGGAAGATGGACAGGACAAGGAAGGAACTGAATAAGACAACAACACTTTAATGCCCAGGGAAAATAATAAGGATTGGCCTTGCAATGGGCCAGACTCATCAGGTGACATCACTGAGAAGGGCCACTTGTTTCTGCCAGAAACAGACAAGATCTGTGTTGATACGATGGCTGGCGACACAGGTGATGAGACATCCATGGAATCAGCAAGAAGTACAGGGTTGATGTTGATGTTACTATTACTGGTATTTTTGTTCTGTTGTCCCCCATCTGTAATGGCAGGGCCAATGGTGGAAGCATTAGGAGCAATAGGAATGGCAAGGGTGGTAGGAATAATGGGGGTGATGGGGATGGTAGCAGCAGTGGGAGTGGCAGGAGTGGTGGGAGCAGTAAAGGTCAGGGCAGGGGCAGTGGTAGTGGGGCGATATACATAGCATCCAGTTGCACCAGTGTTCAGATAGATTTTTTCCATCATCTTCAATAACAGCCAACCTTGGTTTGAGAAATGTTTCATATGTTTGTGTGTCTGCAAATGAATGAGATATTTGATCAGATGTAATCATAAGGATATACCTTGTGCATGAGGTACTCTTTGAATACAGACGCTGCTGCATCTCCTTGGATGTTCGCACCCAATATGTTGTCCCAGTGCATGCCCGATTGTTTATGATATGCTACAATTGCCATGAAGGTCACTTTAATCTAGGGGAAGATCAGCTTCAACCCAATATTGTGGAACTTTGTCTTACAGCACTCCATTTATTCTGCATGCTTTTGAGATCTTTTTCCCTCCTAGCAATATGAAGGTCCTTGATATGATTGAGTGCAGCATGAAGGGTTGAATCCTTGAAGTTCCCATCACCCCACTCTGCCTTGTGCTTGACCAGGTATTGGACAAGGGTGGTTTCCTCTTGGGCCATCCACCAAACTTGCTTCAAATTGCTTTCAACTATGTTACCAGCTGGTTGTTGAATATAACCTTCCATGATCAGGGAAAATTGTTGAAGTGCTTGGGAAACTTGGAGTAGTTGGTGGGTGATGTATTCCTGGTATTGATCTGATTGATGGTCCAGATGAGCAACCTGTGAAGGTTGGGCTGGCATAGTTTGTATGTAGTGAGTGGGAGCAAGGTTTCTGTATATTCAGTCTCTGATTTCTCGGCCAGCTACAAAGCTGAGCAGGACTGAGCAAGACAAACATGAACACTCTCGGCTACTTCTCAAGTAGTGGCTCCTGTCCAGGCTCTAAAGTGAGATAAGTCAGGTGTCCTGAAATTTTGACAGCAAAGAGCCCACCAAAGATGCATCAAATTTGTAAAAATTGACAAAACTCCCGCGCTCAAACACCTAGCCCGGCCCCTACTCTGCGGATAGCGGGGCGTGACAACATCCGCTACACTTTAGCTCCCATCCCTTCAGACTTATCTCAAGAATCTGGATGCTCGAAGAACCTGGCTAGGATGTGTGACCCAGCAACTGGCACACACCCTTTCCTCCATGACCCGCTCCCCCGGGCCCTACGCCTTTTACTTCTGGTGAGTTCATGTGCACGAGCGAATACTGATTAAGTAACTACCTGCCAGCCCGGCCTCGTCTCCCCTGGGCCAGGACATGTGGCCCAACTAGCATACACCTTTTCCTCCGCGACCCGCTCCCCCACGCCTTTTACTTCCAGGTAAGTTCATGTTTATTCACTGTACACGAACGGCTACTGACTAGGTAACTACTTGCCAGTCCGGTTTCGTCTTCCTTTTCTTCTCAGACTATTATTCTCGCTTTCTCTCGTTTCCTCCACTCGGTCGAGTTGTTCCGGAGCATCTGGATCGTTATCGCAACACCACCTCCCGTTTTCGCCTCTCTCCCATCCCGCTGTTTTCCCTGTCTGTCTTGTCGCTGCTCGCCGCTTGTCGCCGCCAGCTCTTCCCGTCAATATTCCCCCCGGCCCAGACCCTTACCCGAAGCGCAAGGCGCGACGCGACGCATGCACACCCCGAGTTTGCCTTTTTATGGAAAGCCGGACAACCGCGCTCGGTCTGGGCTTCGAATTCTGCCGTATTGCATACTCCATTTAGCGATTTGCAAAGTAAGGACTCCAGTCACCCATTTTAAAATC